>CATIWM010214480.1:0-23413 GCA_949671775.1 Mallotus repandus
AAAATCCTAACTTGGGGATAAGTTAGGTGGAGACGTAGGATTGTTGTTGAATCCGAACTCCTTAAATCATTGTGTTCTTCATTCTTCATTCCCAACATTCTTTCTATTTTTGTTTAAATTTCAATTACTATCGATTTGAATTCGATTGCCTTATTCACCCCCCCTCTAAGGCATTTTCATATAATTTTTTTTATTTTTCATAAAATAAAAAATTAATATACATATATATACTTGTTTTAATTATTTCTATTTTATTTAAAAATATTTGTACTTTCTATTATTTTTTTGTTGTATGTGAAGTAATATTATTTTATTAAAATATTTTAAATTCCAAAAATAGTAATAATTTTAAAAAATAGCAACTTCCATTATTTGCAAAAAAAAATTTTTACTTTACATAATATATAATTCTTTTTTTTATAAAGCATGTGTTTCTTTTTTACAATAAAAGAAAATAATATCAATTTTACTTATATATTAACATAGTTAATTATAAAATATCATTAACACATTGTGAAAGTAATTATAATTATTAAAAATAATTTTATTTTTATAAAACAAGATATTAATAAAGATATATTTGTTATTAAATAAATTTATGAAAAAAAAGTACGAATAGCTACCTTTGTGGTTTTATTTATTTTTAATTATAGGCTAAAATTTTTAATCATATGAAATTTCAGTTGTACCCATGTCACGTCACCATTTCTTATGGTATTAGTATGATTTATCTCTAATTGCTAACGGAGTGAATCACATGGTAGTTTTTTATTACAAAAAAACGCACACACCTTTAAGTAAAAATAAGTGAAACCACATCATAGTTATTTGTACTTTTTCTTTTCATTTATATGTTTTATAAAATCTATGTAATTAATAATAATAATAATATAGGTTTAAATATTAAAATTATATAAAAGTTATTATTATATTTTATTAATAATAATTATTATTAATAATAATAGTGCAGAATATGTTAAAATAGTTTATTAAAAATATTGTAATTTTTTTAACAAATCCGTAATTTTAAAATAACACAAGAATATAATTAAGATGATGACTATTATTAATAATATTATTATTATTGTTGTTATTTTATTATTATTATTATTATTATTATAGAGAATGAAATCACATAAAGGAAAGTATGAACGCCATCGCCAAGTGACTGATGGACAAAGCCAGGAGATACAGGAGGAGAAGACATAAAAGATGCAAGTCAGTAGCAAGACTCTGCTTTAGAAAATTCATAACCAATGGACGATTGTTGCGTGTTTGAAAGACCCAGGCCGATAAAAATAAATATATAAAAAGGAATTTTTTATTATTTTCATTTTTCTTTAAAAAATAGCTAATGATGTTCCAAAAATTAATCATGCTGTTTAAGAAAAAAAAAATTCTAACTTAATATTCAATCAATTTCTAAATAATTAATATTTTAAAAATTTAATTATATTTTTAAATAATTAATATTTTAAATCATCAATACATGTTAATTAATTTTTTTATTTTATATAAAAAATTAATTAAATAAATATTTTTTAATCAAAATTAATAATTAATTAAATAAATTATTATAAAAATAATATAATATTTTATATATATATTAAATACATTCTGGACAAAAAATTCTTAAGAAAGATATGGAGTAATAGTATATATATATATTTTTTTTTTGAGCATGACAATTTCATTAACAAAGCAACAATGTTCTACATAAATCAACAATGGAGAAGCCGACTAAAAGGGATTACATAAGTTCATAGATACTATAAGACCTAGCAAGGAGTTTAATGTGTGTGGGGTTAATTGCTACAAATACAAACAGAGCATCAGACTCAAAGATAAACCAAAAAGACCATGCTGCTTAGCCTATGTCATTGCCATCAAAAGAGCAAAGGCTTCTGCCACTAAGCGGAATACACAGGTCTGAACATCCAAGAACCCACACCACAGGCAAACAACCAAGGTGATCACGAGCCAATAACACCATACTAGCTTCTTCGGAAGATGGATTGAAACCTGCATAAGAGTTAACTTTTCAAAACACTCCAGACAGTCCGCTGAGAATAAACAGCGGAGGATGAAGATCCTATCTGGACTGAAGAAGGAATGCTCTGTAAGGAACACCAGGTGTCTATAGTCTGGAATAGGAACGCTCCAATCAGTTTGTGATCTGAAGAAGTGACCATTGCTCATCGGAATAGAGAAGGAAGGAACGTCCTACGGATGCAGGGGAACCTAAAGAACTGCAGAAGCCCAAAAAGTCTCCATGGAAGGAGAACAAAATCACCATAAAGATGAACCACAACAAGCGAAAGAAGTAGTGGATATACAAGGAAAGACAAAAAAAAAACAAAAAAGAAAGACCTACTTATGACAAAAAAAAAAATGAGTAAAAAATTGGCCTTTCAAAGAGAGCAAACGTAGAAGATGAACAGTAACAAGAAGTCTTTGGAGAGAACAAAAATTCTTACTCCAACAATATATGTATTGTTTATTGGAATTAATTAACAAAATATTGTATAACTTGCATATAAAATTATTGTTTAAGTTGTTGCTGACTATACTGAAAAATTAAATAATCTAGTGACTATTCGATTTTTTATTATATTTTTTACTGCAACAAAACTTAAAAAAATTAAAAAATTAAAAAAAAATTATTGATAGACAATAATTGAAACAGTATGGATAAAATGACTGTTAAAAATATTTGTTTGCTGTTTTAAAAGAATCACCGATAAGGGTGGCCAGCTGGATACACAGCACAAAGTAAAAAAGGTTAAAGTGCTGGGGTCGGAAGTGGGTGTGATCACATAGGGAAGGCGCTCCCAGTGTCCCTGCTCTATTGATGCTACATTATACACTCAATTATTGTACGGACAAGTGAGAAAGACGGGGGAAGGGCATGTATGGAAAAAAGTGAGAAGGGCAAAATGGGAAGTCAGGAATTGAGCAAATTGCAGAAGAAAGTTGCATTAGTTGCCATGAACGGTCATTTGCTAGGAGATGTTCGGTTTAGGTGATCCATTAGCTACATTTTGGCATTTGATGAGATTTTCAAATCATTAGTTGATAATTATTTTTACTTAAAATAGTTACAGAATTTGATTAGCTTCATTTTGAAGCTTTCTCTTATCAGTTATTAACTGATTTAAATTTATTTTATATTTAAATTATATTATCTTTATTAAAAATAATTAATAACAATTACCTTATTTTTAAATTAAATGTATATAATTGATTTTTTATAATTTATAATAAAATTAATGTTATTTAAATTATAGCTAGCAATTAAATAATTAGAGTATTTATATATACTATATTTAAAAAAAAATTATATTAACAAAATTTATATTTTAACATTAATTTTTAAATAGTTTTTATTAATAATTTTAATAATAAATAAAGTAAAAATAATAAATTATTACATATTAATATATATTTTCTATATAATTTATATAATAAGAAAAAGATACTATCAAATTATATTAACAATGTTGTGTGTATTCGGGCTATTTATCAAATTACCCATCTTTTAGTATTGCATAAAATCAATTTTGTTTATTTCATAAATTATATTTGGTTGATCAAATTGTAAAAAATAAATAAGAACTGAAAATATAAATTTTATATTAATTTAAAATATAAAATATTTAACACTAATGTAAAAATATATGATAATAGATTAAAAACTAAAATTATATAATAATAGTATTAATAATAATAATTGTAGTAGTTTTAGTTTTTTTTTAGGAAATGTAGTAGTTTCAGTTTCGATTTTACTAATTTATGATTTATATAAGTAGTTTTTTATATTCCATGCACTCTAAATTCATTTTTCTTTAATTTAACTTTACATATATATTCCTCCAAAAAAAAATTTACACATATGGTATATATATATATATATATAATATTTATATATATGGTATCAAAAAAAAATGTATACATATAAATAGATATAGATGGGTTCACCGGGGATTTTTACGTAATCACAAATATAGCCTCGATGTAATTGAAAAGGAAAAGAAATTATTAACAAAAAAATGATAATGGGTTCAACAGAAGATTATTACCTAATTACAAATATAGCCTCGATGTAAAGATGTTTGGTTTAGCTTATTAGAGTGTTAAAGATTTATTGTCAAAAAAATTAAAAAAATTTTGTTTGACAAATTTTAATAATCAGCAACTGATAGGTAATTTACTCTTAATCAGCTACTCATTCTATAAGTTACAAATCATAGCACTATAATTTTGTTAACTTTACAAAATTAACCTTATAAAAATTATTAGAATCAATGGACGAATGATGTAGAAAAGCCTGGTGTATTTGATCTGCCTCTTTCGTACTGTTTCCTTTTTCCGTCGTGTCTTGAAAATCAAGTAAAGACCAGAAAAAAATGGTTTCTTTACCGCACATTGTTGATTATTTTATATAAACCAATAAACAAGAAATGGTAGATTTAAGATATACCCACTCGGTAAAAACACATTTTTGTTTATTAAATAGTGTTGCATTTTAGAGTACTTTATTGGTTGTGTGAATGATAAAAAAAAAATTAGTGTTGCGTTTTTTGTTATGATTTTGCTACACTCCTACACCCAGTACTGAGAAAAGAAGCATTTCTTCAATTACTGGTCCGCGCTCCATTATTTCTATTATTATTATTGTTTTTGTTTTTATTATATTAACAAAAAATTTGATTGTGTAATAATAATAATAATATAAAGTCTCATATATTTTAATAAATAAAATTATGGGCTATTGCATAAAAATTAAATTTTTTATTAAAAAAATTAAACAATATTATTTTACACTTATTAAAAGGTTATAAATTTAATAATATATTATTATTTAAATATTATTATTATTATTATATTATTTTATTATAGTTGTTGTAGAATTTAATATTATCATTTTCCATTTGTTTGTATAAAATAAATAAATTATTTTAACAAAAAATGATAATGGGTTCAACGGAGATTTTTACGTAATTACAAATATAGCCTCAATGTAATTAAAAAGGAAAAAAAAGTTATTAACAAAAAAAATGATAATTTTTCCAAAATCATCATCTCAAAAGCAGGGGTCGAGGGGTCAATTTCCCCCTCTTCACCACCGATAGAATATGTAATGTTCCAAAAAAACAATTTTTTTTTTAAATGCAGTTTTCAATACAATTGCAATGTCTGCTTAAAAAAAAAAAAAAATTGCAATGTCTATTTCCGCTTTCTCCATTGTCAGTCTAGATCTTCCACTGTTTGAGCGAACAACCTATTATCTCTGTAAAGTAAGACGCTTCTTTAATTTCTGAAACTTTCAACAAATTATGATCTCTTTTCCTCTCTATTGTTTCCTTTTGCAAAATTCCATATTTTGTTTTTGAAGCTTCACAGTTCTCATTTGTTCCCAAAGCTCTTTTACTTTCTTTCTTTCTTTCTTTGTGTTCAGTTTAATTAGTTGCTATCATTTAATTTGTTAGTTGAATTTAAGATGATTGTTTTCTGTGTGCGTTTTTTCATTTTTTTGCAAGTTTAAAAAAAATCTTATTTTTTGTAAGATAATTGTTTTTCTGCGTTTTTTTGAAGAATACAGACAAGTATTTTTATTAAAAAAAACGAGATTTTAATCTGAAAAAAAAGAAAGAAGTTTTGAAAGAAAAAAAAGGGATAGCAGGAAATGGAGATTGTTTCTTCCGTTGCTTCAAAAGTGACGGAGTTATTATATGATCCCATAGCACGTCAAATCGGTTACATATGGAACTATACTAGCAACGTCCAAAAACTAAGAGATCAAGTGGAGATGCTCAAAGCCGAAGAACAACAGTTACAGCACCAGGTGGAGGCAGCGCAAAGGAATGGGGAAAATATTGAAGTTGTTGTTGAGATTTGGATGAGACGCGCGAGTCAAATAGCTACTGATGCATACAAAATTCTCCATCAAAACGAGACAGCAAGTAAGACGTGCTTCATCGGTCTGTGTCCTAATTTTAAGACTTGCCACCAGCTTGGTAGAAGGGCCGCCAAGCAGATACCAGCGGTAGCTGAAGTCCGAGGAGAAGGGAGTTTTCAGAGGATTTCATACCGTGATGCTTCACAAGGAATGGTTTCTGTCGAAAATCACGAAGGCTTTAGATCAAGAGAGTTGGTTGTCGAGGAAATTTTACAGGCCTTGAAGGATGCTGATACAAGTTTTGTTGGGTTGTATGGGATGGGTGGCGTGGGTAAAACCACGCTTGTCAAAGAGGTTGCCTCTCGAGTCAGGGAACAGGGGATTTTCAAAGTGGTTGTTATGGCGACTGTATCTCAGTCGCCAGATATCAAAACAATCCAACAAGAAATTGCAGATTGGCTGGAGTACAAATTGGAGTTGGAGACTGTTCCGGCACGTGCGGAAAAGTTGAATCAGCGGCTCAAAAGAGAGGCAAAAATTCTAGTAATTTTGGATGATATTTGGTCAGCAATCAGCCTGGCGGATATAGGGATTCCTTGCGAAGGATACCGGACATCCAGGAATCCAGAGGACACAGGTATTCCTCGCGAGACAGAATGCAGGATTCTAATGACATCCAGGGACCGAAATGTATTGACGAAGATGAATGTGAGGAGAGATTTCCTGCTTCACGTTTTAAAAGATGAAGAGGCATGGACTCTATTTGAGAAGACTCTGGGAAATTTGGAAGATCCGGAGGTACGGTGTAAAGCCATTGAAGTGGCAAAGGGATGCGCAGGTTTGCCAGTTCTAATTGTGACAGTTGCAGCAGCTTTGAGAAACAAGGAGTTGCGTGAATGGTCGGACGCCTTAGAACGGCTGAACCGATTTGACGATGATGACATAAATGAAAGAGTAAAGTCGGGACTAGAGCTGAGTTACAACCACTTGAAAGGTGATGAAAAGTCCTTATTCTTACTTTGTGCACAACTCCCTCCTCACAACATCAACGTCAGGGAATTGTTGAGATACTCTGTCGGATTGAATTTGTTTAAGCAAAGTAGCACGTTGGAAAAAGTGAAAGACAGACTACATAAATTGATTAATGATCTTAAAGCCTCTTGTATGTTGCTAGAAGGTGACAAGCATGGAAGTTACGAGATGCATGATCTCATTCACAATTTTGCAATCTCAATTGCATCCAGGGATAGTCACCTCTTCACTGTATCATACAACAATGAATTGGAAAAGTGGCCAGAGAAAGATGAGCTTCAACAGTACACTGCAATCTCTTTGCCCTTTTGCAAAATCCCCGGGTTTCCTACAGAACTTTCATGCCCCAAACTCAAATCATTTTTATTGCATTCCGAAGACAAATCCCAAAAAGTATCAGACAACTTTTTTAGCCGAATGCAGCAACTTGAAGTCATGGCTCTGAAATGTATCGATTTATCACCACTGCCCTCGTCACTTCAGGTTCTTCAAAATCTTCAAACACTGTGTCTAGATGAGTGTGTTTTAAAGGACATAACTATGGTTGGAGAACTGAAAAGATTACGAGTTCTCAGCTTTATGGGTTCTAATATAGTTCAACTGCCAAGAGAATTGAGACAATTAAATTGTCTGAGGCTATTAGATTTGACCAATTGTTCAAGTCTTAGAGTGATTCCACCAAATCTCTTGTCAAGCTTATCGCAATTAGAGGACTTGTATATGGGAAATAGCTTTTCCCAATGGGATGAGAAGGGAGAACACTGTGCAAGCCTGGCTGAATTGAAGGCTTTGTCGAAGCTAGTGACCTTAGAGTTGCATGTCGTTGACGCAAAGATCTTGCCCAGAGATTTGTTTTCTGCAAAGTTGAAGAGATTTAGAATTTTTATCGGAGACGAGTGGGATTGGTCCGACGAGTATGAAATCTCAAAAACGCTGAAACTCGACTTCAACACAGGCATTAAACAATTGCTGGTGAAAATGAAGGAGCTCCTGAAGATAACCGAAGATCTGTACTTGCATGAGCTGACAGGTGCAACGAATGTCCTCTATGAATTAGATTGGGAAGGTTTCACTCCTTTGAAACATCTCCATGTTAAAAACAGTCCCGGGATTCAATATTTGGTGGACTCATCAGGGATGTGCCCGCACGTTGCTTTCCCGAAGTTGGAGTCCTTGTTTCTTGACTCTTTGATCAACTTGGAGAAGATCTGTCGTAGCCCTCTTATGTCAGAGGCTTTCAGAAGCTTGAGAAAGTTAAATGTGAGCAACTGCTACAGATTGAAAAATCTCTTTACCTTCTCCATGGCTAGAGGCCTTGTGCGACTAGAAGAAATCAATGTCAGCGAGTGTCATCTCGTGGAAGAGATCATTTCGGGCGAAATTGGAGAAGATGAAGCGTTGGAGTTCCCAAAATTACATGCCTTGACATTGGAATATCTACCTCAGATCTCGAGCTTTAGCTCCCAATCGAAGCCCTTACCCAGTGCTGCTTCAAGAGAAATTGTATCTCAGGATGATGAACTTGAATCTGCCCCGCCACTTTTTAATGCAAAGGTATGGTTTATTATTCCTTTTTATCTATCAATGAACCTTTCTTCTTTAAAATCATGCAAGAAATAATTGCCATGAACTCTCTGAACATAATGTTTTCCTTTCTTTTTTTTTTGTGCAGATTAAATTCCCCAATTTGGCAGAGTTAAATCTGTCTTCCATTACAGTGGAGAAGATATGGAGCAATCAACTTACAGACCTATCTTCATGCATTAATAAATTATCAACATTAATTATTTTTGGCTGTGGGAATTTAAACTATTTGTTTTCATCTCGTATGATTCAAAGTTTTGCACAACTAAAAAAGCTTGAGATATGTGATTGCTATGCTATGGAAAAAATAATAGCTACAGATGGATCAGGAGATGGAGAAATGACGACGACCAAGATTCGATTTGGAAAACTAGAGTTCTTGAAACTCGAAAATCTTCCAATGTTGATTAATTTTTGCACTTGTAGCTTCATCGAATGCCCCGCCTTGAAGGTGTTGCGAGTAGAAAGATGTCCTCAATTGAAGACATTCATTTCGAATAGCTCAAGTACAGGTGGTGAATTTGGAGAAACAAACTTGGCTCTTCTTGATGAAAAGGTAGTGTGTGGTGCTTCCTTGTCTCTTCTCCTACAGTTCTTTAAAGTTTTGCGGCTAATAATTAATTAGAAATTCCCCAACTATGAAATTTCGGATTGGGCACAAATTAATTTCTCTCTTTCACGACTTAATGAATATTATATAGGTGTGAAATGTCTGAAAATTACAACTTTCATATGTATTTTCTTAGAAAAATAAATTAGTTTTTCTTTTATAATTTCCATCTAACTAAAAAATTACAAATTAGGTCCCTCAATTTTTACCCTAGTCATTATATGGTCCCCTTAGTACTATGTAGCACAGACATGGAAAATGGGCCAGAACATGAGTTGTCATTATTAAAAAAAAAAAAAAGAAGAAACATGACATTGTCATCAATTTATAAATATTAAAAATATAGGATTTAATTTACAAATATAAAAAACTATCGAGATCAATTTATTAATATAACTTAGATCCAATCCAAAATTTATTTTTCATGACTAGTGGTATTTATTAGTCTTTTTTGTCAATCTATCATATTTTTAAAATTCTGGTGAATTGGTATATGAACTTTTTAATTTGTTGCAAATCTATCCACAATTAAAGTATCATATGTTCATGTTGATATAACATGCTAACATGACATGTATATGTAAATTTTATTTGCTAATGTGGAAATTAGATTAATAATTTTTCTATCCTTAACTTTCATCTTTTTTACAATTATATCCTTAATTTTTTTCTTTTTTGCAAATATATCCTTATTTTCAGCAAATAATTTGCACATGCATACTATATCAGCACGCCATATCAGCATGGATACATGTTATTTTGATGGATAGATTTGCAATGAATTAAAAAGTTCATATATCAATTCACCACAAGTTAAAAAGTAGGATATATTAGCCAAAATAACTAAAGCTCATTGTATAATTATGTAATAACCATATTTATTATCATTAAATATAATTATAAAACACTAACAATAATATGAAAATCTTCTATACGAATTTATACTATGTAAAATAATTCATTATTATTTCATTCACAATATTCTTTAGCAATTTTATATATCAATTTACAAAATCTTTTATTTCATTAGCACCTCATTCCCAATAAATCATTGGCATCTACCAAATTGCACAAAAATGGAAATACAAGGAAACATAAAAATATAAAAAATATAGAGATATTAATAAATAATAAAAATATGTATAAATATATAAATATAAATATAAATTTTATACATAAATATTAAAATCTTTATTTATTATTGCCAGTAATAAGTTGAGAAAATATGAAATCTCTTTTAAATTTATTTTCTTCATTATCTAAGAAAAAACTCACGAAATATATTTTTGAAGTTAGAAATGGATTTTCAAGTTGGAAACAGATTTTTTTTCTAAGTTGGAACTGGTTTCTTAATTTTTTATCTTTGTGGAAACTATCTCGAAATATGTCCGAAAAGTTTTTTGAAGTTTCTAATTTGACGAAATGTCTATCAATTGAAGTTTTCGCGTATCATATATGATATATAAAATTTAAATTTTTAACCGCTAGATAATAGAAAATTAGATTATATCAATTAATTATAATAACTTGCTTCTCAAATATCTGATTGTAAAACTAAATATATATTTTTTTGCATCACATTTTTCTTTTTTATGATTTTTTTACTTTTACATTCTTTTATGGCCCTTTTTTTTAATATATCTAAAATATTATGATTTTTTATTTATCTTATAACAATAGTATTTTTATGTATTAAAAGTCTTTATATTGTATTAAATTTAATCAAATAAAACAATTATCTTTAATCTTAGATTAAAGTTTCATTTACCTATAAAAGTAAAATAATAATTATATGACTACATTACTATCAAAGAAAAGTGCGAGATTAAACTAATTTAAAAAATAATTGATAATTATTAAATTTATCTAAAAAATTAAAAATAATAAAAATTTGCTCGCTTTTGAATCTTATTATATGTATGCGGTCCTATTTATTTATTTATTTTTGTAACTTATTATCTAAATAAAACATGTATTGTAATGCAAGGTTGCATTTCCTGAATTGGAGGAGTTGCATATTTTGCACATGTATGGAAACTTGAAGCATGTCTGGAAGTGGAACATTGAGGATCCGACAACAACTGTCTCTTTTGCTAAATTACGACTCATTGTTGTCTCCAAATGTACGGGTCTGAGAAATCTCTTTCCAGCTTCAATTGCTAGAAATCTTCAAGGACTAGAAGAACTTAATATATCTGATTGTAGTGTGCTGGAGGAAATTGTTCTGAAGGAAGAGACTGTAAAAACAACTCCCAGATTTGTGTTTCTCCAGTTGAAGACCTTGTATCTTTGGAGACTAGAACAACTACGGAGTTTTTACCCCGGAAGTCACACTTTAGAATGTCCAGTGCTGCAAAAGTTGGTGGTTAACAAATGCAAGAGATTGAAGATTTTTGATTTACAAGCAGAAGAAGACATGCAAAGTTCTACAAATATAGACAGTCAACGAACTCTCCAACCACTTTTCTCTTCCATGAAGGTATTGTATATTCAGCCCTTTTATAGTGTCATGTTATCTACATAATCATTAAATTTTAATCTTTTAAATCTAAACCATTTTATTTTACTAAACTATTCAATTATACTTATTTTAATAACCCCTTACTATTGAAAACGTTTAAATATATTCTTAGAATAATATTAAAAAGATATGATGTATTTTTCTAAAAAAAATAAATATTCACCCCTTACACTATTATTACCTACTTCATATTAATCATAGATAAATTAAAATATTGCTTTACTCGTGAATTGTATTAATTGTTCTCAATCATCAAATACATTTATAAAATTTGTAAAATTTTATTTATATTAAATTTTTTAGATATTGATATATATATATATATATATATATATAATAGTTAAATTTAATTTTTTTAGAGTTAAAAATATGACATATATTTACTGTAATTTAAAATTATATGCAAATTCAATGAATGTCTATATAAATTTTTTTAATATAGTAGAGTACGGAAATTTCAGAAAAAAAAGGAAAAAAAAACATAAAACAGTAGCAATTAACTGTCAGGGGCAAAACTACCACTATCAAGCCCTCTTGGAGCCTAGTGAAAACATCATAAGGAGGATGCCTAAGAATAGTAACACCTCTAATTTGAGAAAGAGCTAGGTTATGGTTAGCTAGGATATCTGCAACTTTGTTCCCCTTGTAATAGATATGCCAAACTTTGATCTCACAATTTTTCTTTAATGGGGAATTGCATATGCATGTTTGAATGAGATTTGTATAAATTTATATATACTTCAGGTGATAGATCTTTTTTTTTTAGATTATATTTGAAGCTTTTATTTTTTAGTTTATTTTTGTTTAAAAAAAAACTAACTGAGATCGTATCCAAAGAAAATTATTTTTTCACAAAATAATTCATTATATTCTACAAACTTGAATTGATTGCTTTATTTTGAACATGTTTGCTATATTATATCTTTTTTTATTAAATTGTTTGTCCAACACGATATTCTAACAACTTTTTATATGTAAATCAATTCCATACGTAGTCTTTTTAAAATTTTTATAATTTTTTATGCAATAACATCTCTTTGCTTAATTGCTATAATTATATATTCATATACAATAGATTAATTTAAAATTAGATTATAAAAATGTTTATATATATTAATATTTTAATTTCGATATATACAAATTTCATTAAAGGAAGTTGATGTGTACATATCTCCTCAAATTTAAGGAAAAATCTAACTTTTGGTCCCTTTACATTTCATTTTTTTTTAATTAATTTCCTATCTTTCAATTTTGTTTTATTGAATTCCTATACTTTTATTTTTTTCATTGAGTCATTATACTTTTATTTTTTTTTATACATTGAATCATTCCATCAAAATTTTGGTTCCTATATTTGATACTATATCCAATTAAGTTCTTACAAAATATATAATTGAATTTCTATATTTTTAAATTATACTACTTAAATATTTACAATGTTTATATTTAGCGAATTAAATCCTTAATTTTAAATTTTTTAAGTTAATTGCTAAAATCCTAAAATGCATATTGTTTCATTTTTCAATCTTGTTAAAAATATAGATTATCAATTTCTTATAATTTTTTATTATATATATATATTAAATTTTAGCTAGCTATTAGTATTTGTATAGCTGATTAATAAATTTGTGGTTTCACTTATTTAAAATTCTAATTAAATATGTAATTAATGCAACTTTTCAAAGCATGATATAAATTTAAATTTTAGATCATCATTAATTAAATTTTTTTATTTTTAATTAATAAATTATTAGGTTGTCCTTTTTTTGAATGAATAATTAATACAATTTTAATGAGGATATATATATAATTTTATCTTTTCAAATATATATATATATATATACACACAAAAGCAGAAAAATAATATAAACAGAGACTTATTTTCTGAAGTCTAGCTAAGGACATTTTGATCTAAAAAGGTACACATTTATGTTTCAGTTACTATCAAAAAGAAAATAATGATTAAATAATTAAATATAAAAAGCTCAATAAAAATCATTAGTTTTGTTCCAGAGTTAATTAACTATCATGTGGTTTTACGATTTTACTTTTTTAAATATGTGTTTTGATATTTGACAATTTGGATCCTATGTTTTTCACTGTTTGGCAATTTCCAGTGTATGAGGCTAACGCCGTTAAATGAATCTAACACATTGTACGACATAACTAAAAATAATTAAGGTGAAAGTACGAAAACTCATCCCGTGGTTTCAATATTTTGCAATTTTAAATATGTGTTTCACTTTTATAAACTCATTTAACGGCGTTAGCCTCATATACTGAAAATTATTAAATGGCAACAAACACAAGATCTAAATTATCAAAAAATTATCAAAAAATGAAACACGTATTTAAAAGTGCAAAACCGTGAAACCATAGGATGGTTTTCTGTACTTTTTCCATAGTCAATTGTTATTAAAGATTGTGGTGGTAACAACAATACCCATACAACTAAATTAATATAATATCAAATGCCAAAGATAAAAATATATGTAAAATAAAAATCTAAAATATCATAGAAAAAATGAAAAAACTAAAAATTTTCATATAAGTTAAAACAAAACCAAGTAAAAAAATAAAATCATTGTTTTACTTTTTTCTTAAATTTTGTTATTATTATTTATGCAAATTATAAATTATGATAATTTTAAATATCGGCACCTCTCTTTGATTGTAGAACAAAATATTGTATTTGTTAACTAAGGTGATTTTATTTATATATTTTTTTTATCTTTTAATTTCTAGGCTATACCTAGCTTCATTCGATTAGACAACGCATGGATTCCACAAGGTCAATTTCTTCACCTCGGATGGTTTAGTGGTACTTCATTCAATTTTCCATTCCATCTCCTTCGAGTATATAAAAATGTGGATCATCTTATTTTGGAATTTAGTTCTTTGAAAGAGATTTTCCCAAATGGAATAATTATTAACGGTGAGGATGCAATTGCTTTAGGAAGGATACGATTTTTAAAACTTTCCTACCTTCATCAACTGAGCCATTTATGGAACCAAGATTGCCAACATGGCCAACTTCTTCCAAATCTTGAATCTCTAGAGATAGAATCTTGTGGTGGATTGAATAACCTGGCACTATCCTCTGCATCTTTGAAGAATCTTACAACTTTGAATGTAAGTGAATGCAATGGATTAATAAACTTGGTAACAACCTCTGCTGCTAAAGGGATGGTGAATCTCATTCATATGACTGTAAAAAAGTGCAAAATGGTGACAGAAATTGTAGCAGATGAATGCCAATCAAGAAGTGAGATTATTTTTGAAAAATTGACAAGTCTCAAGCTTCTTGATTTAAGAAGCCTCACAAGCTTCTCCCCATCAACGAGCTGCACCATCAAAATCCCATCTTTAGAAGAAGTAGTTGTGTCACGGTGCCCCAAGATGAAGGTCTTCTTTCATGGAGTTGTCAGCTCTCCGAAGCTACAAAAAGTACATATCACTAATGAGATGGATGAATGGCGATGGGTTAAGGACCTTAACACCACAATCCAGCAATTACATGCGCAAATGGTATGCGTTGAATCATTTTCTATATTTTTCTTCTCTTAATTTTACCCTTAATATTCTATATTTGGGTTTCTAATTGACGAAATTTCACCTTGATATTTAGATTGGATTCAATGGCATCCGACAGCTGAGACTCTCTGAGTTTCCACTACTAAAAAATGTTTGGCTTGATCAATCACTTTCGGTCAATTTCTTTATCAGGTTTAGAGAGTTGGTGGTAGATGACTCTGAAATTTCCTCAGTTGTTATTCCTTCAAATCTGCTGCCCTGTCTTAATGAATTGCGCAAGCTTGAGGTCCGAAACTGCGATTCAGTGGAAGATATTTTTGGTCCAGCATTGCCAAATGTTGATGGACAATCTTCTGAGCATTTGTCCCAGTTAGAAAAATTAAAATTAATTGATCTGCCAAGGTTGAGGCAGGTTTGGAGTGAGGTTCCTATTGGATTTTTGGACTTCAATAACCTTAAAGTGCTTAAAATCCACAACTGCAAGAGTCTGAGAAATGTATTTAGTCCTGCTATGTGCTGGGGCTTTGCGCAACTACAACAGGTAGAAGTGAAAAGTTGTGATATGGTTGAATTTATCGTGGCAGAGGATTGTGCGGTGGAAGGAACGTCCGTAAATGAGATCAAATTTCCTCTTCTGAACTCTATCACTCTCGAGTCTTTGCCTAGATTAAACAATTTCAATTCTGGAAGTGGTGTTGTGCATTTTCCAACTCTGAAAGCAGTTACTATTGTTGACTGTCCAACTACTTTTGCTTCTGCATTCTTAAGGCTACCAGAATCACTTAAAGCTGAAGAAATTATTGAAGCAAAGGTCAGTTCCTATATATACAGGCTTGTGCAGTGTTAAATTGTTTTAGTAGATGTCATTGATCATACTTTAAATGATATTCGTTATGAAATTGAGCATTCAAAAAGTAATTTAAGGGAAATAAACTTGTTTATGCAGATTACATTCCCCAATCTGACAGATCTGAAATTGTCTTCATGCATTCATAAGAAATTAAAAACTTTGGTGATTGATGGATGTGAGAATTTAAGCTATATGTTTACTCCGTCTATGATTGAAAATCTTGCACAACTCAGAAAGCTTGAGATACGTGACTGCAAGTCTATGAAAATAGTAATAGCTGCAGAAGAGACAACGGCCAAGATTATGTTTCCAGAACTAGAATTTCTCAAGGTAAAACCTAAAAGGTTCTTCAAAAACTTATCAATTTTTGCATGGGTAAATTAATTGAATATTCCTCTTCTTGATGGTATTTCAGATCAAAGATTGTCCTCGTGTGAATACCTTTGTTTCCAAATTTGCAAGTGCAGATGAAGTTGGACAAACAAACTCAATTCTCTTTGATGAAAAGGTGATTTCTTTTGCCTTTTTTTTGAATTGAAGATATTTGTCATAATAAAAAATAAATATCTCATAGGTTTAGAAGTTATTTTAAAATTTAATTAAATTGGCACTTAGTTATAGTTATGATTAAATATGGTTTGATGCAAGTGAGGGATGGTTAAAGGTACTCATCTTGAGGTAATAAACTTCACTATCTTATAAAAAAAGATTTTTTTAAGTTATTGATGCACTATGATTATTAATGCAGATTTCGTGTCCTAACTTAAGAATATTGCAAATTTTCAAAATGAACAATTTGAAGATGATATGGGACAATCAACTTCATCTAAATTCATTTTGCAAACTAGAAGAATTAATGGTGGCAGATGGAAAAAGTCTACTGAAAATTTTTCCTGCAAGCATGCTGGGAAGACTCCGAAATCTGAATTATCTAGATGTAAAGAATTGTGAATTAATAGAAGAGGTGTTTGATCTGCAAGAACTAGCAGCAACAAACTTAAAAGATGCAAATAATGTGGCTACCTGTCAGTTGAGGATTTTGGACATACATAATCTCCCAAATTTGAAACATATTTGGAATATGGATCCTATGGGAACTCTCTCGTTTCTCGATCTATGTCAAATATGTGTTAACAATTGTTCAAATTTGAAATGGGCATTCCCTGCTTCAACAGCTGAAGAAGGCCTTCTAAAACTTAAAGAAATTAGTATTGGCTACTGTTGTGGAATGGAGAATATTGTAGCAAAGAAGGAAGGAACAGAAGCAACTCCTAAGTTTGTGTTTTCCGATCTAAAGTTTTTGCATCTTTGGGAATTAGAAAATCTAAAGAGCTTTTATCCAGGGATTCATATTTTAGAAACGCCAAATCTAAAAAGTTTGAGGGTATTCAATTGTGTTAATTTGGATACTTTTGCACCCATGCCACAAGCGCGACAACACAAGCAGATTGAGCACGAGAGGCAATTTGAGAGTCACGTTCAATCTCTATACTCCTTTGAGAAGGTACGAATCTTACTTTTATTAAACTACATTATTTTGACGAATTGTTTTAAAAACAAAATGTGTTATTTTGTAGATAGTTTGATTGATATTAACAAAATCCAAGTTAATTTTTTATGATATAAAATTGCTTCTTTTAAAATCTAAAATCCAAATTAAAAAAATCCATAATCTATAATCATGTATAGTACTCAAATTTACGTGAGTTTTTGCTTTCCTATTTTGGTGTGATAAATAAAAACGATTTTCATTATTGTGATCTTTCCAAAATAATTATCAATATGATTTTAAAGGTAAGTTTGAAGATCTTAAAAAACGCGAGTTTGAATGGTTAAAAACGGTCAGCGTTTAATTTTTCTTCTTTCAATAAAAAACATTCACATTAAATTTTTTAATTATTCTATGAATGTGCAGTTTTTATTCAATAAGTTACTTATTTTCAAGCTTGGACTAAATAAAAATAATATTTATATTTGATTTAAGCTTGATGTTTAGCCTCATGATATCAAATATCAAACATAATGTTTGAGCTTGTCAAAATATTTCAAACTTTTTCAAGTTTGACCAGGCTAGACTGAGCACAAACATAAACTTTTTCAAGTTTGGATATTTGATTCCATGAATAAGTTTGTTTATATCATTACCAAATATTACAATTATCTAATATTAAATACTAATAAATAAAATTAAAGCATATAATCAATCAATATAAATATAAATAAAGCTAATTTAAGAAAAATCCATTTAACAAAAAAAAAATGTTGACTTTTACTTAATTTTGTCTAATTGATCTCCAGGTTATTCCAAACTTAACAGTATTGACATTAAGGAGCAATGACATTCCAATGATACAGTTGCAGGGCCCATTTCACGCTCTAAAACAACTGGAGTTGCAATACTTTCATGAAAAAAAGTTATCATCTTCTCCGTTTGATATCCTTCCAATGTTCCCAAATGTTGAGACACTTGATCTCAATTCTTGTGATTTCGAAGAGATGTTCTCGAATGAACTTGTCAATGAGGAGAAACATGCAAATAGTCTTGCCCATATACGAAACCTAAGGCTGATTCGTTTTCCTAATTTGACACTTATATGCAGCCAAAACTCTCAGCTGGAGCAAGTTCTTCAAAATATCGAAATTCTGAAAGTAAGATTTTGCAACAGTTTGATCAATTTAGTGCCATCTTCTGTATCTTTCTCCAATCTAACAACATTGGATGTGTGGGAGTGCGATGCACTGGTGAAGTTAGTAACATCGCATACTGCCAAAAGCATGGTGCATCTTAGTGAAATGGTTGTAAAAGATTGCAAGATGTTGATAGAAATTATAGCAGATGAGGAAGAAGCACAAAATGAGATCACTTTCAACAAATTGAAAAGCCTAACACTTGATTGTTTGACAAGCCTTACTATCTTTTCCTCAGCGACTTGCACCATAAAATGTCCATCCTTACAAGAAGTAACTGTGGTACGTTGCTCTAAGATGAAGGTTTTCTCTCATGGAGTTATAAGTGCACCAGAGCTTCAAAAAGTGTATCTAACCGAAGAAAAGGATAAATGGCGATGGAGGAAGGACCTTAACACAACCCTACAGCTATTGCATACAGAAATGGTATGTACACATTGCTTCACCAATCTATTTTATAAGCTTGTGAATTTTATTATCTAGCTACATTATGTTTTTCTTTATGATGTTAATCCATAATTACATTGCCAGATTTCAGAACATTTATTGCAGAGGAATATTGTTTTAATAATCTCTGTTTTCACTTTTAATTTCGTGCTCTCCGTAATTGCAGAATCCACAAGAAGAATGATAGCCATCCTTCACATGCAACATTTTGTGCACCATAATCGCAGAATTCATAGCAATGAGCTGCAGTTGTTTGATGTGCAAGTGTCTTTTGAAACACCCAGTTTTCTTCAGTTCTGAGATAAATATTGTAGGTTATGCGAGGACCTATTAATTTTCTTTCATTATTAGCTCTTGCAATTAAAGTGTGAACTCTTCGTTGTGTTTATGCATATAAATCAATGTCAAACGTATGAATAATCATCTTCAATTGTACCAAGAAAAGAACTAGTTATTGAACGGTGCTTTTAAAAAAATACTAGTAATAATAAGATGGAGTTTCTTCTTCTATATGTATTCTATAAACAAGATTGGAGTGTTGTATCATTCGGTTTTTGATTTATCAGTAACGCACATGCGCACCACAATATGAAATTAATACTCTTCTCATCTGATTAGAAGTCCTAGATAAAGAAGCAGATTAACTCTTACAGAGCAACATTCCCAAAATTTAAGAATACTTGTGTTGTGTTGTATTGTATTGTTCAGGACTATAGTCTAATGTAAATCTATATTTCACCATGCCATTGCATATGTTTTGCCTTCAGATATACTTGAACTGTTGTCCATCCATGTTCATATTATTCATATGTTTTGGCGTTGCATATTATTTATTATCCATGTCCAATAAACAGCAAGTTTTCAGCAATGTATTATATGACCTTGAAAGGATAAAGGCAATCAGTGTATAGACCAGCAATTAAATTGGAAATTACAGGCATACAACGTTTGGTTAAACCAAACAAAAATTACTAATTTCTTGTGATAGAACTTGAATATCTTAAATTATATCACAGTTGTAAAGTTTACCAAAAAGATCATATCATGAACATGGAGACACTTGAATATAGAATACCGATTTATGTTGTTGGCCAATTTCATTTTAAAAAGGTCTTTATAAGTTTCAAGAAACAAGAATCGTTCCAGCTTGCTTAAGTACAGGAGAAGTCAGCACATATCCTCCAACTTTTTAAAATTGCCACATACGACATCCATACATCTTTTTACAAATAAGAAGTAAAAAAGAGCACCTGAATGTCTTAATGAACTTATGCTCTGTGATTAATTCCCTAAGCTGATATTTATATACAGTTCATCATTGTAACACAGAAAGAACACATCAATGTCTTGTCTCAACAGCATTCAGCCTTTTTACAATCTCAGTCTTCTTTCTTAAGATGCATTGATCAACCACTACATTACAGGTAGAAAATTCTGTTAGTTACTACCACGTTTCAAGAGACAAATAATATTCATGCACCATATTGAAGTGAGTCATGCAATAAAAACAGAACTTCAATTAATTTTAAATAAAAATCACTTAATGCTATTTATGCATCATAACTCAAACTCATGGCAATAAAATAAATTTTTTTTTACTCCCTCCGTCCCATAATATTTAGCAAAATTTTTCCATTTTAGGATGAAAGTTGTTTAAACAAATGTCTATAACACCCTTATTAATTACATTGATAATACCACTAATTTTTTACTTTAAATTTATATGTCTAATAAATATGTTGAAGTTCCAATGCTATTTTATTATTATACTAATACTCTTGTTATCACTATTTTTGTATAACTATCCAAAGTTAAACCAATGGAAAATCAAAACTCCAAATCTATTTTGGCGGGATTTTTATTTGTTTTCTTAAAATAGTGTCATTTTTTTTCTCAAATACTAGTGCAAAGTTTTTTTTTTGCGGTATTTTTAATTTTTTTGTTATAATAGTGACATTTAATTTCTTAATACTAATACAAATTATTTTTTTATTAAATATTGGTGGTATTTTTTTAAATTAATAAGATATTTGATTCACTATGAGTTGTCATCTTATCAACAACAGTAAATAATGTTTCACACTTGACAAAATAAAAAATATAAATAGGAGTATTTTAGTAACAAAATGGTAAAAGTACACAAAATAACTATAATTAACTAATTTTTTTAATATGTGTAAAAGTAACTTTGTCAAATATTATATGACGGAGAGAGTATTATTTACTCAATCTTTAGCTTTCTATTTTTAGTATGGCGTTTGAAAAATTGTCTAATATATAAGTATAAGAGAGGAGAGACATGTTCTAGTTGCTCTTTTGTTTCTTGCTTTTTCCATATCACAACTGACTTAACACATAAGCAAAGACACCTAACGGAAAGCAGCAGCATTATTCATGATTATTATTATTATTATTAGACAAAAAGAAAAAAATAGTACTGCTGAAGTAAAAGGGAAATGATAAAAAATGATGAAATGTAGTTTAAATGAATAAATGGTCAAATTACCCCCTTTAACTTGTGTCTTTGGATAAAATAGGTCAAATTTAAACTTTTTTAACAAATAATCCTAAAAGGCTAAATAAATTTAAAATTTTGCCAAATTAGACATGTGTAATGCACCTCTCAAAAAATGAGAGTGAATTTAATATTAATAAGGGCTATTTATCAATTTATGGTAAAAAATTAAATATTTTCCTAATTTGTGGTACTTTTCAAGATTTTTTCTTGTTATGGTACATTTTGAAATTTTTTTCCCAATTTATGGTACTTTTGGCTAAGGTGGAGGGAAAATAACGTGTTGCTGGGTAATCACCGGTAGCATTGGCGAAATGCACATATTACCAGTGCTACTGATGAAATGAATGATCATTTTTTTAATAATTTGATGTATTTCACATGTGGTAATGGCAAAATGCATCAAGAATTTTGTCTCCCTTTGACATTTGACATCTCTAATAATGATATAATGATTATGTTAATTTTTATAATATTATAATTAGTAAATAATTATTATATTTTTTTAATAGTAGTTAGTTACTTATTATTGTCTAATAATTGATGATGATGACGACGACGACGACGATGATGAATCATATAAATAATCTGTTCTTTTATATCTTTCCATATTGTCGACTATTAACTTACAAATGATTTTTAATGTAATTGAAATATATTATACAAAATGGTTGCCATGAAATAAGGTGAACAAATAAAATTGAAAAACTATGAGTAATTTATTTATAGTGGTGCATAAATATTTTACTTTGAAATTTGAAAAAAAAACTTTATGTAAAAATAAAAATTGGTTTCTATATATTTACAATTAAAAATAAGTATTAATTTTATTTACTTATTTTCTGTTATGTTGTATATTAATTTTTTTAAATAATTTTTTTAATAAACTGAATGCTATTATAATTATTTCAACAATTTGTTGTAGTCCTTAGCTTGTCCAATACATAAATTATTATTATTTTTAATTTTACCAGACTATTTTGTTTTGGTTAATTATCTCATATATATATATTTTTTTTTCTAAAACAAGCCATATTTTTTGACATAAAAAGTAATTTATTTCTTACATATGAAATTTATATAAGAAGTATAATTTTTTAACTATATAAATAATAAAATCTTTTTAACTAATTAAATTTCTTTTTACTAACTATGTTTGTTCAATAATTACATTAATAAATATTTCAATCACAAATAAATAAATAATTTTTTTTTTCTTAAGTAAAAAATTAATACAGCTGTCACAAAAAAAATAATGAAAAATAACATTTATTTCACAACAAACTAAAAATCTTTACTAATAAAATATTCACATATATGCAACCAACAAGTATATCTAACAAAATATAACAAATTTTTACCAATAATCAACATACTAAATACTTTTACCAACAAGCAACATATTAAATAAAATAAAAATTCAGTAAATAAATAATTTTTTCCCTAACTAATTACCTAATGTTTTTTACTAACCACCAACAGATTTTTCACAACGTCTCACAACCTACAGATTTTAACAACAATTATATCTAACAAAATAATTAAATTTTTTCCAACTAATCAACATAATAAATAATATTATTTTTATCACAACATACCTTTTTATCTTTAAATTTTCATATAAAATAGTATCTAACAATTTATATCAAATATATATATATATATATATATATATATATATATATATATATAAGCCAATAAAAAAAATATTCACTAACTATATAAAAAAATCT
>CATIWM010214568.1:0-12758 GCA_949671775.1 Mallotus repandus
ATAATAGTTCCTAAAAATAATTTACAATTTAGTTTAAAACCAATAAATCAAATCCAATAAATCTAATTTCACAGTCTATTTTCATCATCGGGTCCTCTGTCGCATCCATGCTCTAGTTATCCCGAAATTGGGTGCTTACAGCCTTCTTTGCCTTTCTACGGTGGCCTTATAACCCTCCTCCATACCTATTCAGTGCATGACAAAGGAAGGGCTGATGCCTCTTGTATCAGATATTTGCCATCCCATTGCTTTCCACCATCTTGTAACCACTTCATAAACTTGATCTTCTTGCTCCTTAGTGAGCTTGTTGGATATAATGATGGGAAGTGTGTTTCCTTCTCCTAAGAAAGTATATCTTAGGTGGTTTGGCAAAAGCTTGAGCTCTAGTTGAGGGGGTTTCTCTATGGATGGTGGTGTTGGTGAATCACTTCGAATCAAGAGTTCAAGTGCAGAAATATAATCCCCTACCTCGTCTTCAAGATGCTCATCCTCAACTTGCTTTTTCCAATTCCATCTCTACTCGTATACGTTCATTTACTTCTTCTACTCTCACGCATGATTCTTCAGTTTTTAAAGGTTGCCTCATCAGCTTTGACCTTGTGAATTCAACCTTTTCATCTCTAACTCGCAATATGATCTTTCCTTCATGGACATCAATTAAAGCTTTCCCAGTATTGAGAAAAGGTCTCCCTATAATCAGGGGATAGTTTTTGTCTTGTTCAAAATCCAAACTGACAAAGTCCACTAGAAATACAAACTTATCAACTTTCACTAGTACATCTTCCACTACTCCATAAGGCTTTTGGATTGAATTATTAGCAAGTTAAAGTGTCATGTCGGTGTTGATTACCTCTCCAAGGTTCAGCTTCCTAAAAAGAGAAAGAGGCATAAGATTAATGCTAGCTCCTAAGTCATATAAGCATTTAGGAAAATCTTTAGAGTTAAGGGTGCAAGGAATTGTAAAACTCCCTGAATCTTTGAGTTTGATAGGTATTTTTCTAAAAATAATATTGCTGAAAGTCTCCATCAAGGGCACCATCTCATTGTCACTCCATTTTTGCTCATTGGTGATTATGTCTTTAAGGAATTTAGCTTTTGAGAGGGGTAACTTCAACTCTAATTTTTTGAAGGTTTCAATGAACTTATCAAATCTCTTCTTTTCATCATTCATCCTCCTTTGTCTCAAGGGAAAAGGCACCTTTGGTGTAAATTTTAATGTATCTATGGTAAGAGCATGTTGCTTTTCTTAAGCTTTACTTGATTCTCTAAGTTCTTGCTTTTGATTTTCAGCTGGTGTATCTTCAGTTTTTTGCTCTTGTTTCTATTCATTTGCATTAATTCTTAGAGATGGTTGTTGAGGTCCTTGAAGTTCTTTACCACTTCTCAAGGAATTAGCATTGACTTTCTCTTTTGGGTTGACTTCTGTGTTACTCGAAAGATGGCCTTGAGCTTGAGTTGCAACTACATTTGCAAGCTAACCAAGTTAAACTTTAATATTATGAATCGATGAAGAGTGATTCTTGAGAATTTAGTCATACTTCTCATTCTGATTGCTAATCTTTGAACTGGTGGCCTCCAAGAACTTGCTAATCTTTGAACTTATATATACTTAAGTAAGGATTGTTATTTTGTTGCCTTGGTTGGAATTGATTTCCAACATAACTGCAATTTTTTAGAATCCCTTCTCCATACATATTTCCATTCCCAATTCCACATTTAGGTGTTGAATGGTCAAGAATTTGACAATGTTCACAAAATATCACTAAAGAAGAGGAGGGTACAACATTACCTCTGATAGATAAATCTCTATTTTTCTTGTTTAAAGCAGCAAGTTGAGCTTGAATAGAAGTAACATCACCAATTCCAAGCTTGCCTCCTTTTTTAGGAGCCAATTGCCTCCCCAAAGGCCATATGCAGTTGTTGTTTGCCATTTCTTCTAATTGTTTGAAAGCTCCATCAATAGTTTAATGTATCAAAGATCCACCTGCAGCTGCATCAATAGTGTCCCTTATAGATCCTATCACACCATTATAAAAGGTTCAAATGAGAACATCTTTAGGAAGACCATGATGTGCACAACTTCGCTGCAATTCCTTGAATCTGTCCCATGCTTCACAGAAATATTCATTTTCATATTGCTAAAAAGTGGTTATGTCTTTCAAAATCTTTGCTATTTTCATAGGGGTAAAGTATTTTGCCAAGAATGCTCGAGCTAGAAGGTCCCAAGTGGTGATAGAGGTTGGTGGCTAAGATTTAAGCCATGCCTTGGCTCTATCTTTAAGAGTAAATGGAAAAGTTTCAAGCAAATGTCATCGTTGAAAACTCCATTATACTTGAATGTATCACAAATTTCCAAGAAATTTGCAATGTGCATATTTGGATCCTCTAAAGGTAGACCATGGAATCAGATAGTGGATTAAATCATTTACAAAAGAGCAGGCTTAATTTCAAAGTTGTTAGCCTGTACATTTGGTCTTCTAATGCTCTGTCGAGCTATATCCAAACTGGGCATAGCAAACTCAAGGAGAGTTCACTCTGGATCAGCTTGCTGACTCCTTGCTATGCAGCCATAGTTCTTGTCACACTCTTAGATTTCTTTCAGTTCTCTCTCTTGAGTGATATGATCCTCATGTGATCCTAGATTTAATTTTTAATTCATTTTTTTGGTAGCCTATTATAGTATTTTTGTTATAAGTTTCTCTAAAGAAATCGGACTGAGTTGATTCAAGATGGACTAGAAAGATAAGAGAAATATCTATACTTTTGATGAAGATGGTTGGGTCTGATTCGATCTTATTAATGGGCTAAAATTATGAAAGATTATCAGGTCACGTACAGAACTGGGCAAACTGCACATACGATAGTAAATGGGCCATATCTCTCTCAATATAGATTAAAATGGAGTGTTTAAAGATTAATTTGAAAGCTTACGTCATGGGCTATAACTTTCATATTTTGGGCTTGCATCAATTCGGCCTTAATCATGGTGAAAAGTGCGCTACAATGTGCTGCATATGTCAATCCGAATGTAATTAGGATTATATTTTCTTATTTAGGTAGAATTATATTCTCTTATTTAAGAAGGATTTTGTTTTCTTATTTAGTTATGATTTTAATTAGGTTTTATTTAGGGTTTCTTTAAGTCTATATAAAGGCCTTATTTTATGTAACTTGAGGATGATAATTTAGAATTGAAGTTTTAAGAAACCTAAAGGCTGTTTGCTTTTATCTTTGTGTTCTTGCGTAGAAGAATACATGCTTTTAAGGAACATTCAAGTAGATTGATCACCTTCTTGTGGAGTGTTTCGAAATTGGAATTCAGAAACAAGTTTTCTTTATTCTAATTCTTTGATCATCTAAGTAATCTGATTTCTAGCCTTTTCTTAGGGGGTTGTTGCTGAATTGAGTATTGGGGTTTTCAAGTTAATGTGTTGGGGTTCTGTATATATAAAGGGGTTCTCACGCTTATTCTGGGAGGTTCCGTATCATTGAGCTTGGATAAATCTGAGACAAATATCAATGGTTCTCCTCTTGCACATCTAGTGTTGTGCATGCACAACCACAACAGTACCTAAAACAGAATGCACAAATCAAAAACAAAAATGTAAAAATAGAAAATGCTCTAATCCATAACAATCTTGATAAAATATGATGTTAGTTATCCAATCCCCTGTAATAGCACCAAAAACTTGTTTGCATTTTATGATTCCGTAAGTGCATGGGTCAAACAAGTAATATAGTGTGTGAGTAGAGTGTCGTGTCCCACGAGAATTTGTACTAAGACACTTATTAATCTCGATTATTTATGTTTAAGGTTAATAAAATTAATTTGATTTAGACAAGCAATAAACTAAACTAACAATTAATCTAAAGGATTTAAAGAGTGCTATGTAGTAATCAAAATAACCAAAGGAACAATCAATGGGAGAATCATGTTGTTAGGATATCAAGAACCATATTTTTCATTAAGTTAACTTGATGTTTATATTAACTTCTTGATGCATATCTCAAGTTTATTAAATAACCATCAAGAGCCCTCTCTCGAGTGTTACTCTCAACTCAAACATGCATATGAATCAAATGAACTCAAAGCAATAACTTAGCTCTCATCATCACTATGACAGTACCCATAATCAATCATACATGGCATTAAGCAAAACCCACAAGAGAATCAGATTATGTTAAGCTTTCTCAAGTCATTTAAAAAATCTAACAAGTATTTATGGGTCTATTAGATCTTCCAATTCTTATTACATATCTAGCTAAAACATAGCATTCAATCAAAAAAATAAATACAATATGCATATAAGTGTTAGCATAGATGTGCCCCATTGTCATTTTGTAAAATATAATGACATTGTAAATTATCCCAAATGGCAATGAAGTATTCATTTAAATAAAGTGTTTATTTATTTGAGTATTTATCCTTTAGCATTATGTTAAATAAATTTATTATCAAGAGTTGATAATATGAGCTACAAATTTATGTAGTACATATGCTATAAATTGTTCATAGTCAATTAATTAATATTTGGTTAATATTAATTATACTATCACCTTTGTCTATTTTCCTTGATTAGTATGTGATGCTAATAGTGGGAGGTAGTAAGTCTCATTCTACTTGATATGAGATATCATAATAGACATGTGGATACTCACGTGATGAGTGGATCGAACAGTGACATTAGATTTATGATCGTAAGGATATTCACTTGTAGTCAACGATCATAATCTAGGTCATAATGGTGTATATAGTCCTTTGACCTGAGGTGGCACAATTGTCAACATTTGAGTGGTTAAAGTTTGTTACTGCTTACATGCTTATATTATTCACACATGGGTATATGGCATGTGGTTACTCTAGTCAGTTTAATATAGGGATGAGTGTTCAACCAAGATGGAATTCATTGCCCAGAGTGAACTGGGATAGATCGTATGCTATCTAAGTTTATTCTTGATGAATAGAGTTCCTATGACAAATATAACACAGTATGAAAGAAAGAGTTTCAGTGCAAGAAAGTATTTCTAGTATTTGTTATGTTTTATCAACAATAACTTGAGATGAGGTCATATAATAAAGCTATTAGAGTTTGATTAAACCTTGACTCTAGGCTATATCAGGATCTTCAAATGAAGGGATTTTAATGCATGGTAATTATGACCATAAGGGTTTGTGTGACTCATCATATGCATTCATTTCTAATATGGTAGTTATGAAATTGATGCTAGGGGTCACCCACAACTTATGAGAACTAAATGTGTATAATTGGGATTGTCACATTTAGCCTTGAAAGAGTCTCAAATAATATCAAGAGTTGATATTATTTTCTCATTGCCAATTAGACATGAACCTACTAAGTCACACTTAAAAGAGTTTTTCCATATCACTTTATTAATTTAATTATTGATTAAAGAGTTTAATTAATTAATTAAGATTAATGGAAATGGATTTATGCTTTGAGCAATGATTCTAGCATATCATGAAATCTAATTCCACCAACAGTTTAGTTATTAAATACTTGATTAATATGAGATATTAATTAAAGTATTAAATAAAGAGTATATGTTGTTTCCTTATGGACTTAGATTAATGGCCCAGGGTGTGTGGGCCTAGGCCCAAAAGAGTTTTGGTCCAAAGATTAATCCAAGGCCTATTAGTTTAATGGAATGGGCTTGAGCCAAGAGTTGGCCCAACCAAAAGGCCCAAATCCATCAACTAGGCCCAATTGATTTATGGATTGGACTTGGCCCATATATTGGACTAAGAGTTGGCCTAATAACCAAGCCCAAGTCCATTTATCAATATAAGTCTATTTTGGCATATTAGGAGTTATTATCTCATATGTGTCTTTTGTTGAATTTAATGGCAAGTTGAGTTAGTGGGTTGTGTAGATAAAATATATGTGGATTAAATATATGAGATGAGTTTAATATATATCTACATTTATTCTCTACACTTATTAGATATTTATATATATTCACTCTTTGTTTTGTCATGAGGTGGCTTTCTAATAATTATGGTCTAAGAGATATTTATATGTGTATGTCTAATTAACCCTAATTCTCTATAAATAAATATAACCTTGAAAAGAGTTCTAAAGGTTAAGAGTTTTCATATCCATTAAGTGTTAGTGGAAAGTGTAGAGACAAAAGATATACCAAAAGAAAACATAAAATATACCAAACATAAACTTTTAGTTCTTGCTAGTGGGATTAAGTTAGTTGAAGTTTCTTTGGATCACAAGAGAGGTGCTTATAACTACACTTAATGAAAGGCAAGAAAGGTGGTTGGAAGTGTCATACATCGAATTTTGATTGTCCCTAAAAAGGTCTAACGATGAAAATATCTCTCCAAATACGACAAGTGTCTGCTCGTTCGTACTGCCTCTGAAGCATGCCGAGAGTCTGAAAAAGTCAAACCAAGCCTTCAGAGAGCAAAATCGACTTCTGAATTGTTAAGTCACACCCTAATTTTATGAATTACGAATTATCGGATTGGTAAGTCACTCATTTTGAGCAACCATTGCTCAAAACGAGCAACTCATCAGACTAGTGTTCGTCTCATAAGACCGAAGTCCAACTTCATGAAATTGGAAGCCGATTTTGACAAAACGGACGCCAGAAACGTGCCAGAAGGTCTTGAAACATTGAAAAGCACCCCTGAAATAGCGCAATCGGAGCCCAGGAAGGCCGAGTGACATGCACCCCAACACATGATAATGCACACCAGAGGCGTGATCACGTGCAAAAAATGTGATCACACACTCTGGTACGCGTGCACATGCACCGGTTCATGTGCACACTTGCCTTGGGACTCATGATCATGTATTTTTAGGCACTTTTCCCTATAAATATGGGTCTCTACCTCCCATTTTGAGGGGGCCTACAAACACTGAAACACTATCAAATTGAAGACTCAAGAGTCCCAATTTACACATTTTTGTAGGATTTTTTAGACCGCTTTTGAACCAAACCCACCCTCATCTTTATCAAAGCACGCTTCAAAGGTATACAAATTTGCATTACACACGTCATTTTCAACCTCTCGTCAAGGACAGCTTGAAAATCCAACGAACCTAAAGCTTCAAAAACACCAAACAAGCTAAGTCGAATCTGAGGACCAAATAATCATTTTTGCACGTTTACTTTACTATCTTGCATTTTATTTTATTGCCGCCAGCAGTTGAGAAATTGTTATGATCTGTGTGATGAGACTGGCAGTTTGCATGCTGATTGAATAATCTCTCCTTTGTTTTGTTCATAATAAACTATCATTTCGAATCAATATGCATTCAACAAACATGAAAAGCTTACTTATCTAAGCTAAATCTTTGATATTATGGTCCAATGATGCAATCATCATTATTTATTATTTGTCTTATCATTTAGAAATGCCTTATAGTAATTTTTGCAAGAGCATGAGCTATGTGCATCTGTTTAATCATTCATGATACATCAATCATCTTTTTTGTGCTTATCTACTGTCCGAGTGGATGAATATAATGGAATTGCATATAATTGTGTTAACCTTTGTCTTTCAGGTGTTTTTTTAGATTAAAACTAGATTTATATTTCTGCAATCCTCTTTTCCTTTTTTGAATGTATTTAATAGGAAAGCCTTGTAAATAATCATGCTAAATTTCTCATATTTTCTGTTATTATCAATGTGCTTGTGTGAATGTACATATATCAACTATCATTACTGAAACTAGGGTGTTATGATAGCCATATATTGAGTATCATAATGAGAAATAGTCAAACAGTAGATGAGATCTCCTGGGCTTAGAATCTTTGCTGGGGACGATACTCGTTGAGTGACTGATACTGCCCCTTTCATCTTTTCCTGCTTTTATGAAAACCAGGTGGTGACTCTAAACACAAAGCATCTCATATCCCCCAGAGACCAATCATTTGTCCCTGTCCCATAAATAGAACGGATGTCCCATCCGGTAAAGTTGCCATGTCTCTTGGAATTGGAAAAACATAAAAGCCTTGCCATGAGAGAGGGAAGGCCCCCACTTAACCTCGGTTGCTCATAATGGCGACTCCACAAGGGACACCGGTTAGAGAGATCAATTCGAAAATGGCTATTTATCATTACACTATACTCAAACATATGGAGCCCTTCACATTTTCATATGGAATGCACATCACATGTGCACTATTGGTCCCTATCAGCCGACGATGATGGAAAGTGATCCACTATGATTCCACACTGATGCGAACTAGGCTTATCTAACAAGCAAAACCCACAACAATCTATTGATACCCATACCTTAGATCGTCCAAGAAATAAGTTGGGTGGAAACTAGAACCCTTAATTATCTATCAACTAAGAACTCTAGCTATCAAGAAGTCGCCACAATTAGATATGGATGTTCTAATTGATAAGACAAGTGAACTATCTAACAATCTATTTTGTTTAGAAAGTTCAAAGAATAAAACTCTAAGTAATTTTGAAGAAAAATTCGTCACTTTAATTTAATTGATGAAAAAGATCTGCCAAATAGGCTACAAAATAAACTATTTATAAGAATTCTTAACCCTAAACCTAAACTAAAACAAATCCTTAAAAGATAAGGATAATAAACTCTTAAAAGATAAGAAAACATGTCCTTTTTAGAAAAGGAATTCTTTTGATTGCAAATTAAGCTAAAGAAAAGTATTCCTAACTAAAAACAAACATTTAAAATTTTGTTTTGGACTTAAACACATCCAAATTCGTATGTAGCACTAAGTGGACTAAATAACATATATTTGGGCTTCATCTTGGACTTGGAATACTTGTAGCTACTCCTTTGGGCTTAATGCATCCAAATTGGACCCAATAACATTAATTGGGCCTAAATCTTCAATTTGCTGCTTTAAACCATAATTAACTCCATGTGCTCCAAATGGATCAGATTGATTCAAATTTGTACTTTGAGCCCACATTGCTTGAATTAGCATATATCATGCTTCCTTCATCTTCTTAGCACATGCCCATGTGATTGGACTTCCATTATAAGTCAAAGGGTCTTCAATCCTTGTTGGATTAGGATTGCTTGTTACATATTGAATCCTTGTTGGATTAGGATTCCTTGTCACATCTTGAATCCTTATTGGATTAGGATTCCTTATCACCTCTTGAATCCTTGTATGATTAGGATTCCTTATCATATTAGGATTCTCATCAAAAACATCAGACAACATTGTCTCAATAGCATCAGGAGCATACTGTTGTAGCACTAAGGGAGTAACAGACGTCTCTATGAACATCAGAGATAACACAACTCATAAAATTTAAAATAAAAAAACAAACCTTCAACCTCCGATTCCAAATGCGGTACAAGGAAACAATTATCGTAGCAAATGATTACCAACCCAACCATTGAACGAAAAATTCATCCTTCTTTATGCAATATTTCTTATTTATGAAACAAAATTGATATATTTACCTTCTTCATATGATATAGACGCCACAAAACTGCCCCATCTCAAGAGAAGGCCGACAAATAGATTCACGCTATAATCTTGTCCGGCATGTCACACAATTCGCTATATCCGGCGACCACCAATATTGAAGTCAACTATGCATTTGGTTGGGGTGTCTTGGACAAATTACAAAAACGAATCACACCAAAACAATAAAAGAAACAGACTTTTTGCAGTGGATCCATCCTCTTTATCCCTGTTCGCGACTCCATTGTGTCGTTTCCAAGCCTTGCCCTCCTTCTGCTCTTGCATTTCCCTAGTTTTCCTTAGGGTGTAGTCTATTTTAGGTTACCCACCACGTACAACTGTTTTACGCACTGCAGAGTAGTTGTGTTTTTTTAATTGCCCGCTGTAGCGACATGTATCGATGTCCATACATTTATATATACCTAAATACCCCATTTTAACTTGAGCCTCAATTCATTCTCTTTACTATTTGCATTTTTTTTTTGAGCAACTGTCTCTATTACTTAATATATTATTTTTGCCTCAAGTTTCACCAGTCCTAAACCTCCATCTTGAAGGAAAACAAAATGAAAGATTATTGATCTAACGATTAAAAGGTCAAGGATTCAACTTTTAGCATGCATGCGTCTCTCAAAAAGGTTTTATATTGAATTGAGATGCCCTATTCTTAAAAAAAAATATTTAAATATATTATTTAATTAATTAACATAGGATATGGGCGTGTTATATGAACACGGATACCTGTCATTTTTTTTTAATTTCAATATCACTATTTTTTTGGTTTTTACTCTTTTGAATTTTCTTGTTTCTTCATTTTTTTTATTTTTTATTTTTTTATTTTTCTCATTCATCCTTATTTTCTAATTTTTCTTTATTTTTCGTTACCAACACGAGACATGCTACTAATATTGGATTAATTATCAACCTTGAAGTTGGCTCCACACATGGCTCTTTCACTATCAATTCTAGGCATCATCTTCATTTTACTCATTGGATGTTCAAAACTCGTCAAACCCAGTGTGTTGTGAATCTGCATCTTGAAAGAAATGAGGCAAAAGACTTGGCACAGCTTCCTTTTATAACCTCCAAATTGTAAGAGAAGAGTATAATGCTCTGTTTCCAGTAGTTTATTAAATCTGGATAAAGCCAGAGCAACAAGAATATAAATGAATTTACGATACATACGGGAGTGCGAAATAAAAAAAAAGCCATGGGAACAGTCTCCTCTAAGATATTTGAAAGCATCCAGTAGAAATATAATTAAAATGAAATAAGCAATAAAAACTAGAAAGATCAACAGTAAAGTGAAAAATAATAAGACAACACCTCCACTAGCATCACATTTGAATCTGCTCCAACTGGAGCTGTATAAACAACTAGAATGCGGAATTTTGTGTGAGTTATAATGTCATTTCTCAAAAATAGACAAGGAAAATTTTTCGACACGAAATTTCAAGTATGAAAAAAAAAATCCAAGTTGACAAAAGTTATATTAGAGTAATTATTTCCTTACAAAATGCTACGTACAATTTCAAATACATCCAAAATTATAATTATATTTTGCTACAACAAAATTGTTAAAGCATGGAGAATTTTTTATCAAATTGGGAACAAAAAAAAAATTGACATAGAACCAGCGGTTACCAGTTCTCAAGCACTCAGGAGGAGTGAACACCAAGTTGGTGCTATAGCTCTTGCCATCTCTGGTGTTCTTCATTAGGCTAAAGCAGGAAAGCCTTGGATTGCCATCTCGCAAAAAGGTTGTCAACTTTAAGACTAAGGCACAAAAGCCCAATCCATTTCCACCATCCCACTAAATAAAGAAAAGGCACAGCCCAATCCATTTCCACCGTCCCATCCGCTGTCCACCATGTCCCCCTGCCGTCCGTTGTCCACCGAGCCTCCGATGTCCACCAAGCCGCAACAGTCCATGGAAAGGCACGTTTCTATTGTTTTGCTTTTCTTTTTTTCTTTTTTGTTTTCTGCAATTTTTTTTTTGAGATCTACATTGTATTTCATCTTTGCTTAACATGAATTTGATTTTGCATCCACATTAACTTTCATTAAGGTTCCCAATTCTGATCCACCACCCTTAAACATAGCCTCTGCTTTGCTTTATAGAAAGACCCAAAATTAGACTATAGAAAACACTTTTGATGAGCGACCCAAAATTAGATTATAGAAAGATGAGACCCAATCTGATACGACATCAACATTTCTTTTAACCCAAACATAAGACACATTATCAAACAAATGGAGTTTTGAACAAATAGCTTCGACAACTGATAGAATATGCCAATGAGCCTCCTGTTTCTTGTTAATAGTTTGGACAACCTAAAAAGAGTCCATTTCAAAGATACAACTTTTGCATCTTGAGGAAATGGCATAGCTAATTCCCAACATCAAGGCTTCAGCTTTTGCAGCTAGGGGTGATAGAACTCTCCTCCTTTGAGCAGCGCCATGAACCAGCCTTCCATTTGAATCCCTCCAAATGATAGCTAAACCTGCACAATCAGGTTTTTGATAAACTACATCAATATTAAATTTGATTATACCTTCTGATGGAGGCTTCCAAATATCTTCTTCAATCATCTCAGACCTTTGCATATTAAAAAGATCATCACTTGATTGAGCATGCAAGATTTCATAGTGTAAATTGAATGCATTATTCAGAGTTCTCAAAGGATCCGGGTCAATTTTTGAAAAAACATTAGCATTCCTTCACTTCCAAATTGCCCATCGAATAACTAACAGCTGCGGTAAAGGACACAAATCCATAGGAGTTAGTGGATTAAAACCATAAACAACTTCAAATGGTGAACAATGAGTGACACTATGAACTGCCCTATTATATGCAAATTCCACGAATGGTAAACAATCCTCCCAAGACTTTAAATTTCTTTGAATAATAGAACGAAGCAAAGTACCTAATGTTCTATTCACTACTTCAGTTTGTCCATCAGTTTGTGGATGACAAGTAGTAGAAAACAACAATTTAGTCCCTAATTTACCCCATAACACACGCCAAAAATGACTTAAAAACTTAACATCACGATCACTAACAATTGTCTTAGGAATTCCATGCAAATGCACAACTTCCCTAAAGAACAAATCAGCCATCATCAGTTTTATGACATGGGATAAAATGAGCCATCTTACTAAAATGATCTACTACAACAAATATACTATCTCTACCTTTCCTAGTTCTAGGTAAACCAAGAACAAAATCCATAGATATATCAACCCAAGGTGCACTAGGAATAGGTAAAGGAGTATACAACCCATATGGATGCAATCTAGACTTAGCTTTCCTACAT
>CATIWM010214569.1:0-12635 GCA_949671775.1 Mallotus repandus
CTAAAATGACAAACATAATCAAAATTACCCAAAAATGATAAAAACCCTAAATTAAAACACAAAATATGCATATTCAAATCTCAGGAATATCACAGCAATAATTAAGGTCCAATTGAGCACAATCAAGTAACAAACATGCATGAGACACACTAAACAAAACTTTAATCAAGGATACACACCAAAACAAACCATAAATTGCCAAAATATTTAATTTAAAGTCACATAAACATCAATAATCACAATCACAATCATTAAAGCAAAGCAAGGTTAAGGATCACACTCAAAAGCACTTAAAAAGAGTTTTGAGAAATAAAAGGAAAATAATTGTAAAATCATTTAAAAATAAAAAATAGGTTAAAATACTCAATTTCCATTATCCTAGGATCTTAGAGGAGGGTTAGAATTGATTTCAAGTAAGTATACACCCTCTAGAACCCTAAAAACCATCATCGGAATCAGTTGGAGTGTAGTGGAGTGGATGACCAGACTTGGGGCCTGAACAACCAGTTTTGGCACCTGGATAGTAGGTTTTGGTGGCTCCAACAACCGTTCTAGAAAGGCCAATAGCCGGTTTTGGGCTATGAACAGCTGGTCTGGTTGTTCATGGACCAAAACCAGTTGTTTATGTCTGAACAACACGATTTCGCACTCCTTTGCCTTGCAAACTTGATTTCAATGCCCCAAACCCCAGAAATAAGATGAGAATCAATGAGAGTGATGTTTTAGAATGTATTTAACCTCATAATTTAGGCAAAAACTCACCCAGAAACACCAATTCATTATAGAGAATTGAAATTGAACAAAAAGGGAAAAGGGTGTTTAAAGGTGGGTTTAGGTTTGGATTTGATTATGATTTTGTGTGGAATTGATTTTCAAGAGTTATGTTTTGGATTTTATGACTGATTTTGGTATTTTTGAGAGTGATTTGAGAAGAAAATATAGAGAAATTAGGTTTAGAGAAATTTTGGCATAATTTCCTCTTATTTTTCCAATTTTTCCTAATTTCTAAGGCTTTTTAGAGAGAGATCTTTATTGATTTTTATGCTAGAATTCTCTCAGTTTTAGGAGTGGAAAAAACCCTCTCCCCCAAAAAGCCCCCCTCCAAAAGTCTCCCAAAAACTTCCTCAAAGCTTTTTATTTATAGGCAACTCAAGGTAGTGGCATTTATTGTAATTTTTCTTGAATATTCAAGGCTATTATATAATAGTATATACTATCCCTCTTATGTGGTGACACTTGTCCTAGAATATTTCAAATTTGGAATATTCTAAATGTGGAAAGCCCCTTTTTTGACAAGTTTCCTTTTTCGATAAGGACAAGAAGAGGTAGACAATTGTGGGACCTGGTCTGACCGCCAAAGGTCAAAATTTGACTTTTGGACAAATGGTACCCACTGTCACACTAGAATTTCAGACTGAAATTCAATTTCGGGGACTCTGTTTGACCACTGAAAAGTTTTGTTGACCATAGTTTGACTTTTGTTCTCGGGGCTTCCGGAGGTTAAACTGAAGCTTCAAGAATCAAAACCAAATTGAAAACTATAGAACAGAGACTATAAACAGGCCTTACATATGATTGCACTTATTAGTTTAGAAGACATGACTCGGGTGAACTTCTCTCTGATTATTCTTCTTAAACCACTTTCTCAATATCAAAATGATTAGGTTAAGGTTTGATCGGGGTTTGGTTAGGTTTTGAAATGGTGTAATTGGTGATTGGGTATGGTTTTAGTGGTTCAGTGGGTTTTGAAATGGTTCGAATTTCAATTCTCTTCATCAAATTGATTGTTTGATGAGACATTTTAGCTTTTTCATCATTGGCTATCAGGGTTTTGAAAAATGACCCCATCAGTTTGCCCCCTGCTCTGGAGGAATTTGTGTGTTCTTACCAAAACATATGATAAAAGAGATGTGATTTGTATGTCATGGTAGTCACACAAAAATTCTGATAAAGCATAAAATAAACTCTAGCGTTCAGAGATCATACCTGAGTGAATTTCTACTTGTCATTTTCCACTACTTCCTGTGAACTCAGACTTGAAAACACAGGTTAGTACTGAAAATTTATTTGATATTGAAATTAAAAATAAGTCTGTAGAATTATGAGTCCTCAGACTCTTACGACATTGTCGTTAGCCTACATGGGCTTCAGACGGGGTTGAAATTGTTATTAGCCTACACTGGGCTTCAAACAGGATTGAAATTGTCGTTAGCCTACACTACGCTTCAGAAAAGATTGAAATTGTCTTTAGCCTACACTAGGCTTTAGACAAAATTCAAATTGTCGTTAGCCTACACTAGGCTTCAAATAGGATTGAAATTGTCGTTAGCCTACACTGAGCTTCAGATAGGGTTGAAATTGTTAAAGCCTAGTGTAGAAAGGTCAACTAGGAATTTTAATTTTGAAAAAAAACATTGGAAATTTGAATTTTTAATAAACTAAAAAAACAATTGAAAATAGTCTGTAATTTGACTGTAATTTTGAAAGAAAACCCACTGGGGAGATTTATTTTGAATAAATATGATGCAAACATGCGATAAAAAGGAAAGAATTATTTACTTGTGAGATTCTGCTTTGTCATGAGCTTTTTCGCACTTTTAATGGCATTTTTGTAAATTCGGTCTTTAACTTTCCATTTATATGCACATATCCATATCTTATCCATTATATAGATAAGACTTTATCCAAAAACTTTTTGAAAATCCTCTGAACTTCAGATGGCACCATGGAGACCTTCAGCACCATTTGGACAAAAAATCAATGCATCCTCTTACTAGGATATAAGAAGGATTACAAGTTCCAAGAATCAAATTGCTTCCACGAGAGGCTCCTCTGTTACTCTACGATCTTTCCAAGCACATTTGCTCAGATCCAGTTAGTTTTTCTTGCAATTTCTTTGAAATTTCAAGTACCTATGCACCTAGGATCACGATTTAGGCTTGGTTTGATGTTTAGGATGTGTTTAGGTTGGATTTTTATGTGTTTTGATGAATTTTTTGGCCAACAATGATGAACAACCAATTTTCCATGATGAACAACCAGTTTTGCCCCCTCAATAGCCCGTTTTGGCTGTATTTTTGGGATGGGTCAACGCATGAACAACCGATTTTGCCTGATGAACAACCAAACTTGTTGTTCATCACCCAAAACCAGTTGTTCACCAATTTTTTATGAATCTTGGGTGTTTTTGGGTGGTAATTGGCTAGGGTTTGACTTCTGGATGTTTTGGCTTTGCAAATAGATAAAACCAGACTGATTAGAGCTAATGGAAACCTTGGATTAGCTTCTTGGTTTGAAGAACTTCTAATTTTTTTTTCGAGCTCGAATCTCAGTGACAAGGTTTAAAGATTTTCTATCCATCCTCCCATATGAAACTCGTCATACTGGAAACTTAGTTGGACTTCGGGCATTGATTAAGAGATAGCAAAACACCATACACACATTTCATTTCAACTTTGGGGAGATCACCATCGATCCAGTTGATTTCCATTTGATCACTTGATTGCCATTCACTAGGGTACAAGTACCCTTTGACTATGGTTTTTATTCTCCTCACCTTGATGGTGAGAGTGAGAGATGCATCACATAGCTATTAGGTCGTCCTTTTACTTCACTTGGTTATCAAGGTGGAGTAGTGCTCCGGTACTCAAGGATTTATGATGCCTATCAGGATTAAACACCCTCTAATGTTATTGAAGTTGACCAGCTCACCCGGTCCTTTCTTCTTTTTCTTCTTGGTTCACGTGTCTTTTGTAATACTAAGAGTAGTGTGGATTTTTGTTTTCTGCCTGCTCTATGTGACTTGGATGAGATTGGTAGCTATAACTGAGGTGGTGCAGCTCTTATACACCTTTATGGGTGCTTAGACAAGGTTTGTTGAGGTCATAGCCATCTTAGTGGTCTCTGGAGAGCTCTAGAGGTAAACCCCTTTATTCTTCCTACCACTCTGCTTTTTTCTTATTCTTTATTAACATGTTTAACCTTTCATTTTTTTTCCACTTTGCACATATTTGGGCATATAAGTATGCCATTTTCCCCTACCAAAAATGGAGCATGAGGATGATAATGTCCTTGAGATTCCTCAAGGAGCTTGGTACCTGAATGCTCGTAGAGGGACCTCTAAGGATCTGTCTTGACATAGACGTCATTTGAGCAACTTGAGTTTTCATGATGTAAGTTCCTGTAAAGAAAAGAAAACTTAATTATTATTCTCATCTTTATTTACTTATTTTTACCTTTATTTAACAGTTGCTTCATGATCCATTCAAAGTTGATATTAGCATGCTCGGGTTTGTCAGTGCTTTACGGATAAAATGTATTCTGCTTGAGGGTCCTTTCTTTAGGAGCTAGTTCCTTACTGAGAAAATTTGGCATTGGTGGGTTGATCCTGATAGTCGATGTGTACCTCACCTTCCACTATCTACCATGACTTCTTCTAAGACTGTGTGTGGTAGAGATTTGGAGCTTTCTTTGGCAGGCTTTCCATGTAAGATATTGTTGGAGCCTTTTGAGGAGCATGCTTACACTCGTTTAACTTAGACCCATCTATTGCATATTGTGCCTAACCGTGTAGACCCAGTTGGTCCGAGTGCTATAACTTCTTAGATTCATTCCACTACCTCTGAGCTATTATTTTATTATCATCATTTTATATTTTCTTTTACATCTGTTTCTGATTTAAGTTTACAAGTTCGCAAGAGAGGTCACGTGAAGTCTAATGCTCAGGGTGAGGCTGCATTTTACCATCATAGCATTGATTTCATCCTTGGGGATTTCACTCGAGAGGTGAATTTAGAGTTCCCAGTCCTTGATTTTGTTCATGAAGCAGAGATTCATGAGGAACTTCCTACTTAGACTGTCAGCCTGTTGCATTTACACTTGCTAAGACCACTAATGTAAGATACTTGAAACTTCATCTTGAAATTGTGTTAGTGGTGAATAAAAGAATAATATTGATCATATTTAATGTAGGTTAAAAGGCCACCAGTGGAAAAATTGATGAGAGGATTATATAGTGCAAAGAATCTTGTTTCTAGGGTCAACAAGAAAGCATTGGTAAGCATCAACATGTATGTACACATGAATATGCATATGAATGAACACCATTAATGTATGTATGAATTTGGATACGCAAATATGAACAAGCAATTATTAATGCATGTATGCATGTATGAATTCATATAAATATTAATAAATAAATGCATGTATGCATGTGTGAGTATGAGTTTATGAATATGATTATGAATGCTTGTGCAAATGTGAATGTTTATGTAAACACTAATCCCCATTGTGTCTCAACTACAGGAGCTCTTTTCTAAGAATAGGTGTATGAAACAACAAATGACTGATTATGAGAAAGAGGTATGAGATTTGAGGAAGTAGTTATCTAGTAGTTGTAGCACCAAATAGACTCCTTATCTGTTTTGTCTTTACCCAACTTATCCCACATGTATCCCAAACTTTTACATCTTTATGCCTTTACTGAGATTCCAGGATGTTAGTCACTAATGATGGACATGTTATCTTGCTTTTACTACTCGTACTTATAGTGCTTGAGAATGTTATTTTGAACATGTTGCACTTGTGAAATATATTTAGAGAAGCATGTTAAATTTGCTCTCTACTTTTCTTTGAGATGATGAATTATTCTCAAAAATTTAATAACAAAACCCTAAACATGATTTAAAAAGCAAGGTAAAGGGTAATGAACAAGAATTTAGGCTCAACAAAGGGTAAGGAAATAATCAAAAGTTTTGCAAAATGTTGCAATTTAGTCCTTAGTAGAGACAAGGGTGTGGATAAGATCCTAGTCATCTTGTGGTCCCCACACAATCTCCCATCAACCAATAAAATTAAACCTTATGTTTTGGTCCCCCACATTGAATATTTGACTAAAGGACATTGAAACTCTACCCAAAAGGTGAAAAGAAACCCTAGGGTTTTATTTTAACTATAAATACATCTTCTTGTGAAGTAGAAAGCACCCATCTCCCTGCCCCCTAGCATTCTCTACACTCTTCAAGCTTTTTCATTCTCTATCAATAATGACCATCAAAAATGCCAAGTCTCTTATTCAAAGCTTCATTAATACTCTTACGAATGAAGATTGGTTGCACCTCAAAAGATACAACCTCCATTACCTCAAATTCTTCTTGAACCTAAAGCTTGGCTATAACTTTCTTTATGGTGCTCTCACTTTTTGGGATCCCATTCTCCATATGTTTAGGTTTAGGGAAATGGAGCTATGCCCTGTTTTAGAAGAATTCTCAGCAATTTTTGGTATTAAGATATCTCCCCAATAAGAGATGGCCATTCCGGATCTAGACCTAGTAGTTGTACATGCCATGAATCATCTCTTTGGCATGAGCAAGAGTGAAGCTAATGGTTGCATTGTTTCAAGTTCTCTCATCTCTTTTTATGGCTTAATCCATCATCTTCAATCTAATCTTGGTTCTTACAATCCAATTCCTATCATTGGAAGCATTATTCTTGGCTATTATCTCCTTGAATGTAACAATAGCACATTAGGGCTTATGGATGAAAAGGTGTTGTCTATTTTGAGTCAAATTGATGTTGAGATGAATTTGACAAAAAAGTTGGTTGCTCTTATGGTTTTAATAGAGACTTTGAATGATTTGGACAAGGTTAAGGTCAATAGGAATGCTTAGTTTAGTTGAAGTGTGTTAGTTTTATAGGTAAGGGTCGATTTGTATGCATCAGAGATGAATAACCAATTTTCATGCCTGAACAACTAGTTTTGCCATCTGAATAACCGATCTGAGAGGCATGAACAACCAATTTTCAGACACCAACAACCAGTTTTCCACTCTGGATAACTGGTTTTGTACTTTGTCACTCTAATGTGGTTTTGTGTTTGAGTTTTGTAGGTTTGGCTTATGGAGAAGCTGAAGGTAGTGATGCCCCTTGATCTCTCAACAAATTATGGGCCTAATCACTACTTAAGAAGTAGAATTTTGGTGAGGTTTAACAAGAAAGAAGAATGGGTGGCTTGGATGCATGGTTTAGGTAAGAAGGATGTGCAATAGGTTTGCCCTTGGTGGAATTTTTTTAATGTATGCTTAAGGAGTTTTCACACCTATGTAGCTTTTACTGGGCTGAGGCAATGCTCTTTCTATCATCCTTCAAGAATTGCAAGACAAAAAGGAATGAAATAACATCCCACTCATATGCCTTATCTCCCTAATGTTGGTGCACTCACCAAGTCTTTTATTGAAGCAATCACTCAATCATGGCCTATAAGAGTTATACTATACCACATTCATAGAAATCAAGACTTCTCAACCACTCAAGAGTATAAGGATTGGTTAAGAAGTCACAATGAAGCAAGTGGAAGTGGTTAAAGTAATTCTAGGGGTTAGGTTTAGCTTGAAGCTTTATAAGGCTTTTAAGATGTAAGCTTTTATTTTATGAACTATGAAATGAAAAGAAATGAAAAGAAATGAAATTTAATGAAATTTCGCTATTGAAAAGAAAAGAGTACAAGAAAATGTTAAATTGTGTTTATTGCTTGTAAAACAAACATTATGATTTCGCATACACATTCAAATGCATAGCCTAATGACAAAAATACATACACCTAAGCATTATCAACTTAAATGTACTCATTCTAAACCATAAAAGGGATAAATGTTATAGAATTATTCAAAGATCAATCTGATTGGCAATAAGAATTTCTAATGACGTTAACTTGCTCTTTCGAGTTTTCTAGTTAGCGTAACTCTAAAATATCCCTTACTTTTCCCTAAGACACCCTTTCGGGTTTTCATATTAGCGGGAATTTGTTCTTTTTTATTTTTTTTATTTTCCCCTAATTTTTGCCTAAGTTGCCCTTTTTGGGTTTTTGACTTAGCGGGAACCTCTAACTTTTTTCTAAACTGCCCTTTCGGGTTTTCAACTTAGCTAGGATTTTTATGTTTATTTTTTAATTCATTTTTATTTAGTACTCTGCTTGGATACTAGACATAGTACTTCTTCAATCTATCCAAATTCATAGGTTTTGTAAATTCATTTCCCTCGAGATCTGACAATCTAACTGCACCTTTCGGGAGTATTTTCTTTACAAAATAATGGCCTTCCCAATTTGGCTTGAATTTCCCTCTAGGATCAAATGGAACTGGTCTAGCTTATTTCAAAGCTAAATCACCTTCCCAAATCTTACTGACTTTGACTTTCTTGTTAAAAGCTTAAGCAATTCTTCTCTGATAAAGTTGTATATTGAATGTTGCTCTAAGTCTTTTCTCATCCAACAGAGTCAACTCTTCATATATGGATTTGGCCCATTCTACTTCTGGAATTTTTTCTTCCAATATTACTCTTAATGACTACAATTCAATCTCTACTGGTAATATTGCTTTCATTCCATACACTAATGAATAAGGCATTGCACCCGTAGCTATTCTAGCTATAGTCTTGTATCCCCATAAAGCATATGGCAACTGATATGACCAATCTCTAAAAGTTTTGACAGTCTTACTGAGAATATGTTTTATGCTCTTGTTAGTTACTTCAACTGCACCATTGGCTTGAGGTCGATACAGAGATGACTTATGATGTTCAATCCCATATCTTTGTTACAAATCCCTCACTTCCACTTGAAACTGTACACCATTATCAGTTACAATGTGATGAGGCACACCATATCTACAAATCAAGTTCTTTCCAATGAATCTAGCCATTTGCTTTACCACTAGCTTTTTGAATGACTCAGCTTTGACCCATTTTGAGAAATAATCGATTGCCACAATAATAAATTCATGCCCATTAGAAGCTAGTGGAGCAATTATTCCTATTAGAACTTGGGTACTTTCAAAACACGGAGCTTTGGTTTTCATCAAGATTACTGATCTTACTAGTAAACGTTTTGGATTATCCTAAACAGAAGCTAAAGTTGCTAAAGCATCAGTAACTTGATTGTTTTTTCTTGTTAAGTGGACGAACACCACCTCATCAAAGTATTTATTGATATTCTTAATGTAATCCAAGTAAGGCTTGAATTTTCCTTCTCTGACCTCCTACTCTTTATTGACATGTGGGATAACTAGCTTAGAATCCCCTAACACTTCAACTGTTTTGATTCCCACTGCAATAAGAGCTTCTAAACCACAGATGCAAGCTTCATACTCTGAGAAATTATTAGTTACTAAGAAATCCAATCGTTTTGCTATTGGAATCCAATCTCCAATCGGTGAAACTAGGATTACCCCAATTCTTGCTCCTTTTTTATTCATTGTACCATCGAAATACATTTTCTAACCTTGTACTTCAATCAAGCCAATTTCTTCATTTGAAAAAGAAATGTTAACCTCCTGATCATCTTCAATCGATTGTTATGCTAGAAATTTTGCAACTACTCTTCCCTTGATTACTATCATTATCAAGTATTTGATATCAATTTAAAGAGCAAAATCAACAATCTATCGAGTTTACTAACCAATGAAGGCGTAGCATACAGATATTTCATAAGATCCATCTTTGAAATGACTTATACTTTGTAAGACTAAAAATAGTGCCAAAGTTTCCTTATGGCCCATACCATAGCCAAACAAATATTTTCAATGATCTTGTATTTTTCTTCATATGGAAGTAACTTCTTGCTCAAGTAATAAATTGTAAATTCTGTCCCGCTATCATCTGCTTGAGTTAGCATTGCTCCAAATGTAAATTCTTCAACACACAGATACAAGACATGTGTATTCCCTAGTTGTGGTGGCCTGAGTACTGGAGGATTCAACAAATACTGTTTAACTTTTTCAAATGTAATCTAACACTGTTCATTCCAAACTGTGGGTTTATCCTTTCTCAACAGTTTGAATATTGGCTTACATATCGAAGACATCTTAAAGATAAATCTACTAATGTACTGAAGATGACCTAGAAAAGATCTTATTTCTATTTCTGTTTTAGGAGCTGGCATTTCTTGAATTACCTTAATCTTATCTGGATCAATCTTTACTCCTTTTGAACTGACCAAATATCTCAACGGCTTACATGAAGATAATGCAAAAACACATTTTTTCGGGTTAAGTCTCACATTAAACTTTGGCAACCTCTCCATAAACTTTTCTAAATCTTTACAATGTTTTTAAAAAGTTTCTGATCTAACCACCATATCATCAATATGCACCTCAATTTCTTTATGAATCATATCTCTGAAAACTTTTGTCATAGCTCTCTGATATGTTGCAAAAGCATTTTTCAATCTAAATTGCATTATTTTATAACAAAAGGTGTCCCACTCTGTGATAAAACCAAATTTAACTTTGTCTGTAGCAACCATTATTATCTAATTAAATCTTGTCATCCCATCCGCATAGGTATAATACTTTTTACCAGCAGTAAAGTCTATCAAAACATCTATATGAGGCAATGGGAAATCATCTTTCAGAGTTGCCTTATTCAAATCTCTGTAATCAACACACATTCTAACTCTTCCATCCTCTTTTAGAACAGGGATAATATTGGCCAGCCATTTTGGATAATCAACTTCTTCTAAAAATCCAGCCTCTATCTACTTATTGACTTCTTCTTTTATCTTTTGAGCCCATTCAATTCTTAGATGCCTAAATTTCTGCTTTATTGGCCTTATTCTAGGATCAGTTGGAATACAATGCTCTACTACTTCACGATCTATCCTTGGCATGTCGTTATAGCTCCAAACAAAGACTATTTTCCATTTTTTTTATTATTCTCTCAAGCTCACTTTTTTCTTCAAAAGAAAGACTAATTGCCAATTGGAGTTTTTTGGGTGATTTAGTATCACTTATATTAAATGGTTCGGTATGAATAGAATTTAAGTATGAAATGCTCATGATATGATTAAGTGTATGCATATTGTCATTAGAATAAACATCAAACAAGTAAGCAAAATCAAAGGTTATTGCATTAAACTTAGAGAAGAAAGCATCATCAGAAATTACATAGTCAGCATTAAAAAATCCTTTTCTAAACATACTAAAAGTTTAACATTAATCAAAATAAAGTCCTCAACACTAATAATAGTAAGTGGTGTAAGCTTAATCCTAATGTCCATAGTAGCTACAGCATCTAGAATCACAGTTTGGATTTCTTTGAACTTCTTATATCATGAGAAACAGATACAACTTGAAATCCAGGTGGACCCATATCAAAATAAACCATAAAACAACCACCTTCAGATTCAGCCTCGATAGTGATCACACCTCCTTCAAAAGGGAATTTTATTTTCTAATGGAGAGTCAAAGGAACTCCTCCCAAAGGATGGAATAAAGGTCCTCACAAAAATAACCCATATATGATTGGGATATCAAGCACAACAAACTCAACCACAGTCTCAATTTGCCCAGTTTTCATAACTGTCTTAAAAGTACCTTCCATAGCTCTCTTAGATTCGTCATATGCTTTGATCACTATATCACACTTTGTAAGATCTTCCTTTGTTATATTCAGCTTTTCAAAAACTTTAAAAGGATAGACATTAATTGTTGATCCATCATCAACCATAACACACGGGACCATAAAACCTTTCACTTCAGCCTGGACATACAAAGTTCTATTATGTTTCCTTCACAAATCTATCAGGTTTTTGTCAGAAAAAGAAATCTCTGCACTGTCTTTAAATCCCACTAACATTACCAACTCTTCGGGAGTAGATTCTATAGAAATTAGCAAGTTCTCAAGAGCTTCATACATAGCATCCTTATATTTATTTGATGCAACTAGTAAATCCCATACACTAGTATTGGCTTTCATTTGCTTTAATTGCTTCAAAACAGTATCCTTTTCTTCATCTTCAGACACTTTTTATTTTCCTTTACTTGGCATTGGTGACCCATCCTTTTATGGTATTGGAGGATCTGGATAGTACTTCCTACTTCTAGTGACATGACTCACATCCATCTCATCATCACTTGACAATTCCTATAAGTCAGCGAAGTCCAACTGTAAATTATCTTCATTAGTGGAATCTTCTACTTCCATTAGTTCCCAAAAGTTTGAAGATATATTGCCTGAATTTTCTCCAACCCAGAAAACATGATCATCAACATAATTAGCACAATAGTTCATTTCTCCATTGTCATTGAATTCTTCACCCCATCCACTTGGAATGATTGAGTCAAATGGAATGTCTATAGATACTGGCTTAGAGTACTTTACCAAATAGTCAAACTTTCATGTTGGTTCTCCTAGAGTATCCCAAACTTGTTGATAACTTGGTTGTTCCAGAAAAGCCCAATATGGTGGCACTACTTCTTTAAATGGAACTTAGATTACTGGTGGATTGTAGGTAGCAACATAATCAAATTCAGGACTTGGTTGATCAAGATTCTGATAATCTTCCTCTTCCCTAGCCCTTTTTCTGCTATTGACTAACTCAAAATGCTTCATTAGAAACTCTTTATTAATACACTCTTCTTCTATCATCATCACTTTCTTTATCCCTTGTGCATGCTTAGTGTGTTATGGATTCAGAATCTTGCCTTGGTCAATGAAGTCTGAAACAATTATCAGTGTTATGTCCCACTTGCTTATGGTACTTATAGAATTCTTTTGGGTTATGGTTAGGTGTAAAAGAGTATTTGGTAATGACCTTGGTTCCATTGGCTTCATAACCCCACTCTTGCACAGTCTTTCAAATA
>CATIWM010214623.1:0-14373 GCA_949671775.1 Mallotus repandus
TAATTTTACAAACCTGATAGAGTTATAATATAGTAATTTGTTACCATTTTTATGAATTTTTTTATTTACAACAATCTTTCAACCTTTTTTAATGTTAATATTTTTCATAATTAATTATTTTATAAAATTTAATAATTTTGATTTTAATTATTTATTTATTAAATTTAATTTCGTAAGACTTATAAAATTGTGTCATTTAATTTAATTTATATTAAATAAAATATAAGTTGACCTAATTAAAATAGAAAAAAATATATTTTTAACAAAATTACTACTAAAATTTTAATATTTAATTTTTATTAAAGATAAAATAGAAGTTAACCTAATTAAAAGAGAAAATATTTTTTTAATAAAATTAGAATTACATTTTAATTAATATAATTTTGTTAGAGATAAAATAGAAACTATCCTAATTAAAATAGAAAATATACTTTCAATTAAATTAGAATTATATTTAATTAATTTAATTTACTTTTTATTAGTAAATGACTAAATTATCTAATTTTTATATAATAATGAGCGAAGACCGTTTTGTAATTTTGTCTGTCTCCTTTCATATATTTATATATATTATAGATATAATACGTGTAAGCTTCCAAAAAAAAAGAATATAATACGTGTATTCTTTTTTTCCAAAAAACTTATATTCGAAAATAATTTTTTTTATATTATTTTATAAAAAAAATCGTAAATTTTAATAACTTTATGGTGAGTGCTCGCCTCAGCATCATATACATGTATACTGTTAGTGATCACATTTGAAATCAAATGAGGAATGAACTCTAGTTTCCTTGTCACTCTTCCACCGCCAAAAAAAAAAAAAAAAAAAAAGAAAATCATAATGTCAACGGCGCAGTCGCAGTCTAAGTGGCAATGGGAGAACGCCACCGCAGGCGCCGCAGCAGGCTTCGCTACTGTTGCTGCCACTCATCCTCTCGATGTCGTCCGTACTAGGTTTCAAGGTGGTCATCTTCATCTTTTTCTATTAAAAATAATTAAATTAAATATTTGAGTTGCCAATTATTTTTCACTTTGTTTGTGTGCTTACATTTGGTATTAAATGATTCAATAGTTAATGATGGCCGAGTCTTCAATCTTCCAACTTACAAGAACACTGCCCAAGCCGTTTTTTCCATTGCTCGCTTGGAGGTAATGCCTTTAGCTTCTTCTTTCTGAAAATTGTGTTATATTAAGGGTATTATGTATCCATATCAGGAGTAGAGCCCTCAATGATTCTTGGGGGTTGTGATCAAAAGCTTATAGCTTTTTGAGACTCTTACTTTCATTTTTGAAATTAATCTGGTGAGTTTGTTACCATGTTCACTTCTGCCCATTTTGGTCACTGGAATATAATATGGGTGTTAAATTTTTAATGCCTGAAATGGAAACTGAGGTTATTACATTAGCCTGAGGTTGCAGTTTGTTTGCTTTCTATTTATTGACCATGTGTATTGGGACAACATGGTTCTGTGGGAATCCAAATTACAAGATAACGAATCACTTATTATGATGAGTTAGTATCTTAGGTCGCAAGCTGCTTAAGGTTTGTGCACTTTGAAAAGATACATGGGACATTTCCATGTTAAGTAGAAGAGAAATAGATGATTTAAACTCTTACTCAAGAAAATGGCCTTTTGCTTTGATCCTTTTTTTGTATGGCATATAAGTGGAGTTGCACACCTATATAACTACTATATTTATCTTTTCTCTGCTGTGAATGTGAAAAAGGAGATTATCTTTCACATGGTAACCCCTGGCACTGCACAATGCCGCTAACAGCCACCTTGCTTTTTGTTGCAGGGTCTGAAAGGGCTTTATGCAGGCTTCTTTCCTTCAGTTCTTGGTTCAACAGTTTCATGGGGTTTATATTTTTTTTTGTAAGTGTCAGTTCTGTTAGCTGTGTGGTTTGGGCATTTGATTTTAATGTATTTTTTTTAATAGAATGCTTGGGCAGTGTTTACTCAATGCTTTATAGAATGCTTGAGCATTGGATTAACTAAAATTGTGACATGTGGTATCCTTATGAAAGAATACATAGCTAAAACGAAAATGATGCGAGTTTCCATTTTCTAAAACTACTTAATTAAGTTATTGTTCCTATTTTATTAAAGCTACTTCATTAATGAAGTTCAAAGGAGGTGAGTTTCTATTCTGTAAAAACTATTTAATTAAATTATAGTTCCCATTTATTAAAGCTACTTAATATATGTAAATTAATTAATTTTATTTATGTTTTAAATAATCAAATAAAATATATATTAATTTAGAGTCTGTGCATTGTGTGGATTAACAACTAATTTATTAGTTATTTTTGTGGTTGTGGGGTGGAGATGGTTAATGATTCTTTTTCTTCTTCTTTTTTTCTCTTCTTCATCTGCTTTATATTTTTACTAATTGCTTCATATTCCTGCCTGGCTCCTACACTCACATGTACATAAAGAAGAGAGAGCCAGTTGAAAAAAATTTTGTAGGAAGTTTACTTAATGCATATTCATTCCACCCAGACTGCTTTGTTCCTGTTTCTGAAAATTTAATTTTATAAATCTTACCTAGATTGAGTTCTTGTTAAAAATGTGTTATTTTTCTTATTAGCTTCAGTACATCTTTGGTGAATGGTAAAAGATTATTATATTAGAATGCAACTTTTCCGGTTGCCTTCCAGTTCTTTTGCTTGTCGCGGGAATTTTTTTTTCCTAATTAATGATTCACAGATTACTTGGAATTCCTTTCATTCAATTGCTGCAGAATCATAGGATTGGTATCTTTTTTCCCTTCCCATGACTCTGGTTCTTGATTCAAGGCCTGCACTCTCCAAATTGTGACCAACCTGCTTGTGATCATCCACGAATAGTTTAGTATTCATGATTCTCCAGACAAGTAAATTCCATCAAATAGTATATAGATGCTTTAGTTGGTTAATTGTGACAAGTGTATTCTCGTATTAATTATTTACTTACAGGTGTTTTATCTTAGCTCATTTTCTTTTTGCAGCTATGGCAGAGCGAAACAAAGGTATTCGAAGAACAGGGAAGAGAAGTTGGGCCCTGGTCTTCATCTTGCATCTGCTGCAGAAGCTGGAGCTTTAGTAAATTTTTGAACCTTAAGTGATATGAATTAGGAAAATTGCAGAGACTTCATACTTTATGTCAATATCAAAATATAAGGCAAAGATTGTGCAAAAGAAAATTAATGCGTGAAGATAATTGGGGATAAGGGAAGAATGGAAAAAACCCTTTAGGATTCAGAGACGGTTGACAGGAAATATACAATCTGGATATTTTACGGTCTAAAGGTACTGTAAAAGTAAGAGGACAAAATAAATGCATACTTTTAACTGGGATGCAACTCTTCGATCTTGTCTTAATATAATTCATTGTACTATCTGTTATGACAGAAATAATTGGTGAATGTTGATGACACATTGGAAGAAATTTTGTGTCACTACAATTAAAGCGTTAGTGCTTCCCTTCTGAGCGAACACATCTGTAATTTTGACCTTTCAAAATGATCTCACCATAATTTTCCTGCATTTTTTTAAAAATATTTGCTTCTCATAGAAGATATGACCAACTATTTACATTTCTTTTACAAACGAGTGTGTTATCTCTTCAGGTTTGTTTATGTACAAATCCTATTTGGCTCGTAAAGACAAGGATGCAGCTTCAGAATCCTCTGCATCAAACTCTACCATATACTGGGCTTTATGGTCTGCTCTGCATCTTAAATTAACTTTCTATTAATGTGCTCTCTGAGATATCCTTTCCTAGTGAGTTGTTATGAACTTTGATTCCAAATGTTAATAATATGTTGAACCTTTGATCTTGAATAAGATGATTTTGGGTGATGGTGGTTCCCAATAGTCATTTGCAATCCTATCCTTCTCTTTAGATATGTTGTCAGGCATTAGATGATATTTACATCCTTTAACTTGATTGAAGATGCAAGCCAATTAAAAATATGTCTACTCTTGGATAAAAGCTTTTTATTTCATGCCTTTTTTCAAAAGTTTGTTGGGCTTATCAATTCAGCAGGAAGCCTATTTTGTCAATACAAAATCAATTATATATGTCATTCAGACACATTAAACAAACTTTTGTTGCAGGTGCTTATTTTTATAATTCTTGATTGTTGCTTAAAATCTCTGCAATTTTCTTTTGTCAAATCAATTTTCAGATGCATTAAAAACTATAATGAGAGAGGAAGGATGGAGGGCACTCTATAAAGGAATCGTTCCTGGTCTTTTCCTTGTTAGTTGTTAAATCGTTTCTCCTCTCACTCTTCTTACTTTCCCTTGCCGTGTTTTATTGTAACAGATACTCGGTATCTTTCCATAAATAGATTTATGATTTTCTTTTGTTTGTGGTCACTAATATTCAATAGCGACCTGTTATTAATCATGACCACTTCTTTGTGATATAAGATCTTTCTGATCTTTTTGGTAATAACTATGCCTATTATTGGATTTTAGCTATAGCTGATCATTTGAATCATTAACTGTGTTAGACATGGATGATGGATCAGCTTCTCATCCATCATTATGGATATGACATGTTATTCTAGATATTTTTAGCTCATCTATGGGGAAACTTGTGGTTATTTACTTATATATATTGATATTTGCATGTATATTCTGTGCTAGAAAACGTGGGACAAGGTTGTAAATACTGATGTCAAAGACATATAGCGGATATGCATGAAACTTCAGATAACTGTGTTGGTCATGTTACCTAGTGTTGCTGATGCTACTTTATAAGTTCATTTTCATGACTAGGTGTTTATGTTGCTTCAGCAGGTTTCTCATGGTGCTATTCAGTTCACAGTATATGAGGAACTCCGAAAAATTATTGTTGACTATAAATCTAAAGTTAGCAACAGCAATTCGAAAAGTTCTGACACCGATTTGTTGGTATGTAATCCAGATATTAATTTTATTTTTTGCAGTACTCCATAATTGACTCATCAAAAAGTTTTTTATGAGAGTAGTTGATAGAGAGAATATCCTTTGGCACCGTCATATTGGTGTTGGTGTCAGTATGTGTCTGCATGCATGCTTAAGTAATTTTTGTTGGGGAATTGGAAAGAGAGGAGGGGAGATGGGAGGTGTCAACTGGGGTTTGTAAACAGTCATGTTGGTACGAAAATGAATCTGATCAAGAAAACAGTACATATTTGGAGGCACTTGCTGCTTGCCTTATTGAACTGGTTATAGGTCATCCATTGAGAAATGACAATTTAGATTAGATTCCCAATTGTGATTTTTGAGATTGTCTTACTTTATAAAACCTATGGTTACTTTTAATAGCTCAATATGAAAGAGAACCTAAGAGAACCCAAGGACCTCTTTAAGTTATAAGGAACTAAAATTTGCTGAAATTCTATTTAACATTTTCATTGAAGAATGTCCACTTAAATTGTAATTGAAGAAAGGAAAACTAGAACTTGAAACTAGCTGAAATGATAGAGAATAATTTTGAACGCACAGCTGCACCATTATGCTCTTGACCTAAAACAGCCTGGAAATTCTGGACTGGGTGCATGTCAATACAAGGATTTAGAATAAGATGAACAGGGAAAGGAATGAAGTGTATTTTGGATAGATGGCCCTTTTTGGTTTTAGACTTGTTGACACTCTATCATACATCCCTAATATCCGAGGTTGTCATCTATGATGTGGAACGATTCTTACAACGGGCCAGATGTGGGCAAGAATGTTGCTTACATAAAACTCCATTCCAGTGTAATACTCATTTGCAATATTTTCATTCAGATTTTGATGTTCTAATGCAGAAATCACAAGTTTGTCAAAGACATGCTGCTTTTAGTCTGTTGCACTGGGTTATATGCTGTATCTTTTGATGTCAACTAAGGCTTCTTTTAGTTAGCTGGCTAGATTATTTTTCCTTTCGAAAAAAAAAAAAGAACTTTTGCAAGTTAACCAAACAGAGCATAACTTTTGTTCAGAATAATTATTGATATAAAAGCTTTGTTGGTACTGTAAAGATGAATAAGATGAGTTAAATAAAGGCAGCCCAAACTTTCTGGGACTTAAATCATCAATCATTATGGGGATGCTTATGGTGATTGTTTTCCCTCTGTTTTGCATTAATTTAAACATATTCTCAAATATAGGCATTTGATTTTAATTCCAATTTTCTTCCTAATTGAGGGAAAAAAAACATTGTTCTGTTTTTCTTTGCTGTATGCAATTTCTAAATTAACTAGGATTTTTTTTTCCCTTGTGGCATAGAATTCAGTTGATTATGCAGTTCTTGGGGGTTCTTCTAAAGTTGCTGCCATTATTTTTACGTACCCATTTCAGGTAAGCATTATTTTTGGTGGTTCAAGTGGAACAATTATATGTTGGTTGAGTATTATATCTAATTGCAATTCGGTGATTCATCTGCTTTTTTCAGGTCATTCGAGCTCGTTTGCAGGTATAGCAACAATTAAATCTTGTTCTCTTTTTTATTTTGGTACACCAAATTAAATGAGCTACTCAGCAAGGGGTTTGATCTCCAGTTCTGAGACCTGTTTATAGGATTGGAGACTTGCTCAACCCAACGTGAAGAAGACTGGGCTTTCTCCAATTCTGATTAGATCTGTTCATTGGCTTGGAGACTTGCTCAATCCAACTTGAAAAAGGCTGGGCTTGGGCAGGGGGCTTTGTACGTAAGCCTGATCCTTGGAAGACCTGCATTTTGTGTGGGTTGAGTTTGGGATTTTATGTGACACGAGGAATGAACCATCTCAACTCTCAACCTGACCCAATTAAAATATATCCATATTTTCCTTGGATTGGGGTTGGCCAAGAAGTTAGGTCCCAGCATCTGGGTTAGGTTTGACATAAAATGCGCAAGCTTTCCAACTTACCCAGCATAATTCAAATCCGAGATTTCTTATTGGATGTGGATGCATTTACGTTTTGCTTGGTTCATGGGCAAAATCCTATTCTTTACTCTGTTGATATATATTTTTTGACCATTACACTCACGTGAAAGACAAACTTAGCTGTTAATACTGCTTATAGGCTAGGGAGACAACTACCATCCCTCTCCTTTTTATTTTTTTGATAATTAATATATTGTATATTTGCGATTTGGGTTATAGTAAAACTTGCTAATTGTCTTTCTTCTTTATGACTGGAACTTGGGATCTTTTTGCCATTTATGCAGCAACGACCTAGTCTGGATGGAGTTCCAAAATATATGGATAGCTGGCATGTTGTGAAGGAAACAGCAAGGTGGGAATAGAATTCTTTGGTTATTGATAGGCATACATGTAATCCATCCCATCTATTGTGGGTTTCTTCTTGTGATGTCCACCTTGACACAAGGAAAAAGGTGCCATCGAGGTAAAAGGCCCTTGGTGCTCGCTGCTCAGTGGGAATAACATGGGTATATTTGTTAGCAAAAAAGAGAATAAAACTGAGCTAAACATGAGTCTTTCTTAGACTTTAGTACTATGCATTTTTGATACCATTTGTTCTTTGCTGATTTATAACAAAACTTTGTTTGGCATGTTGTCATGTAAACTGACGCTTTTCATGAGTGAAAAAGGGAGATGTTATGATAAAGTGGATTTAGGGAAACTATAGAATGGAATTAGTAAGTACTGAAGAACCTAAGGAAGATTTCAATCCTCGATATTTAATTGTATTAATTTTCTGATGAATACTAGAAGGGATTAAAATGCTATACATAGTGTTGGCCACAATGCTAAATGATGAGCTTTCTGTTATGCATATGTGGTTGTACTTTGATCATAAATGTCTATTTTAATTTGATCTACTTACATTTTCATTTTGTTTATCATTGGGGCTTTCAGGTTTGAAGGTTTTCGAGGTTTCTACAAGGGCATTACACCAAATCTTCTGAAAAATGTTCCTGCTTCTTCAATAACATTTATTGTTTATGAGAACGTCCTGAAGTTGTTAAAATTAATGAGAAGAAATGACTAGTTTTGTTTAGCTCTGAATTTTTGCTCACATTACTTTCTGTGCTAGCGTCACTTACAACTTAATTGGGGTTGAATAAATGAGAACTGAAATGCAATGAGTCTTGAGAATTTTGTAACAATTTTATGCATTTTTTTTCCTGATACTAGATGGTGGTTCATTTTGGCAGCTTCAACAGAGAGGTAAAAACTGAATAATAATTTTTTTTTTAGCAATAAGGGAGGATTCACAAGCTGCACCTTTCTTGGTACTACATTACTATGGAATAGACAAGGACATTATAAGCATGACACGGAAACTCTAAAGTAATAACAAATTAAGAATACATTGCAAGTCGTCCATATGGCTTCACCACAAAGAGAATAAATTGGCCAAAAAGATTCAGAAGTCTACTTGCGTCATTTCGGGTGTGCATTATATTTTGTTCATTTGATGCAAGACAGTGAATGAGTGAATATGGCTCTCTCTCTCTCTCTCTCTCTCTCTTTCTCTCTCTCTCTCTTTTTCCACCCAGCATCCACGAGCACACACTAACGGAGAATTCAGCCAATTAATTAACACTTGGAATTGTTTAATCGAACTTGCAAATACGTGAAATATTTTTATCTTAACTACAGGTTGAGCCACAATCTTCAGGCTGCTGGCGTGCCCAGAATCTTCATTGGAATGAAGTGTCCATGACCAACATTCACTTGCTGATACCTCTAAAACCCATTACGATCCAAAAAGTGAGAATTCTTGAACTTTTAATATATGTTCATTGAGTTATGATTACTTGTCTCAATCCCAAACGCAAATAATGTATTTGTGTGCATGGATGCATGTCATGCATGCATTTATGTACATAGGCTTGAGATTAATGTGTCTGTCTACTTAGTAATGTGTATGCACTTGCATGCTCATGTATCTGCCAACATAGAAACTTACTGAGAAACCATAAGTGAAAAGGACGCAGAACTGTATGCTTACCTGTTGTTAAAATGTCTATGGTAGGAGCTTTGATGGATGGTGTTTGACTGGATATATGCAAATCTCTAGTTCTTTTAGGGCTGTCACATACTCTAATTTTTCTGGAAGGTTTTGTAATTTCTCAGGTTGATTAATCACAAAAAAAGCTAGAGCTCTGATATTGACTTTTCACCACCTAATCCATTTCCCCAAGTCTTCCAAAAGATGAAGTCTCAGATTGAAGCAACAGAGACAATGGCTGAAGATTATGCATTCTACTTATAACTGAAATGATTTAATTCACTTTTCTTCTGGATAATCTATCAATCTCTAGCTGTTGAAAATTAGTCATGTTCGCTAAACCATGTTCTATTTAGCTTCCAGCCTGAATAAATGATAGATTGGGTAAGATATTCATTTTAAGATGCCCTCTCTCTGGAAAATCAAATGGGCTACGGAGGAGATATCTTCATCATTCAAGATCACATAAGGCACACTCTATTGAAAAAACAATGGTACCTTAAATCTAGTGTTCTTATGTTCTGTAAATTTCTAACGGATGGTGGAAAATCTTCTTCTAAGTTAGTCTCCCTTGATCCTAGATACCTTAGCTGAAATAAGAACTATATTTTACTAGGTAGGCTGACAATGCTCATGCTTATCCAAATCTAGGATACTTTACTTTAGCTTCTGAACTCTCTCTCACCCCATCCAGGTAATCTGCTTTTTTAAAACAGTAGGTTTGGAGCTTTTCCTCAAGAATTGCTTCTGCATGCTCATCCATCTTTCTCTCTTATGCATATGATCAGATATTGATATCTGTAACTAGACTCCATCACTGCTGTGCTTTTTATTTGTTTTGGATTAGTGTGTGTGACAAATTTTCTTTTAAGCACTGTATTGACATTCCTGCAAGTACTTGATAGATCAAAATGTTTTTGCTTCTTTTAGGCTGTTGAGTCCTCATCTTTTACAGAATTTTCGAAAGGTCAAAAATTACTGCAATAAAGGGAAGAATTAGTTGGAAATTTGACTTAAATTGGTATATATCATATTGCATTTCATATACCTCTAAACCTGCACCGATCGAGTACACAGGGATGTGCTTATTGCATTGCACCAACAATCAACAGATTGCATTACTTGGATTTGGGTTTGAGAGCTGCAAAATTGTTACACCTTTAGACAATTGTTTCTGTGCAATTAGTAATTGCAAGATCTCTTAAAACGCTTTTTAACTTGAAAAATGGGTAGTCCATAACAAGGTGACTTGTGCAATGTGATTTTATCTGCGCAAAGATTTTGGTTTATTTGTGAACTTGTTTATCAGTATCAATGCGTAAAAATTTTGGAAAATCATCCTAATTCCATTAGAAAAAGGTTTTAAGACTCTTTGGCAAGAAACATCCTGCATATGTTAAGTAAGGCAATTAGGTATAATGCATCTTTCAGATTATAGCTGTAAATTGTTAATTTGTTTTGAACATGTGGAACAACAATGGCTAAAAGAGCAGTAGGAAGGCTACTGCCAACTGAGCCCTGCCTCAACATAGAATAGCATGTTCTGAATGCATAAATTTAGGTTTATTGTAAAAATATACAGAGAGGTTTTATTCTTTAACGTTCATTACAACCTGTTGCTCTATTATTTTTTGGAGTTCACTATTCGATATAGAAATAGAGTCTGCATGAGGATATAGTTACCAAGAGAAAGTATTCCAATATGGTTTTCAAGCAAGTTGGTTTAATGTTGTGCTGAAAGTTTATGTAGGAAGGTAATAATTTCTTCTGAGACTTCTTTAGCTTTCTCTTGGTGGATAAAATGGTGACCATCTAAAACAACTACTTCAAGATCTGGAACAAAGTTCTTGAAAGCATCTCCAAGTACATAGTCCCTTGTACCATTTATATCAAAGCCAATATCTTTGTCGCCAACTATGTATTTTGTAGGAACAGTAATCTTTGATCCTTGCCAAGACCCACAAAGCTCCCAGTTCCTGGGTTCATTTCAGGAGTAACAAGTTAGCATTGGCTTTTCAGTTGATTATGACACTATCATACCTATGAATTGTTAATGTGTCTCAGTACTGTAAAAACTTACATCAACCAATACCATATCTAGGAGAAACATCCCCGCAAATTAGAGTGGACTGTCTATATCTTAAACCAAGAACATAGCTGGTAATCAAACATAGAAAATAAAAGCAGTATATTCACACTTACAAATCCATAGCACGGTAGTAATTGAGAGGACCAGTGAAACCGGTCTCTTGGAACTTGTCAGCATAGACCTGTAATTCCTCTTCAGTAATCCATGGTGGCAATACTGCTGGCGTCTGCAAATAGTCAATAATCTCCATGCCCAGTGGAGCTACCAGGTTATCAGTCTTGGTTATCAACAGTATCTTCTTCATCACTGTCAAATAATCATATCTTGCAAATGCTCTCTCTGCCCTCCCAGGTTCCTACACAATTAATTAATTCCAAAACACAACTTTCAGCTCACATACATACATACACAAGCACCACATATATGCCATCTGTAGAATGATACCTGGTACTGACATATGTAAAATCCATCTCCAAGCATTCTTCTGAAGGATTCAATAACTTTCTCATTAGGATTTCTCTGGTAGTAGGGAACAGAAATTGATATTAGTCCTTTGACTCTATCAGGCCTGAAAAGGCTGAGCTGCCAACCAATTAGAGCCCCCCAATCATGTCCAACCACAAATGCCTGCTCAAACATATATCAAAGCTGGATCAATTCTAATCTGCTTATATATATATATATGCAAACTACTGTTTTGTGCATTTTAAGGTGGAAAAAGGTGGAGAAGGTACTTCTTGTTCACCAAAATGGTCAAGGATGCCAATGAGATCCCCAGCAAGGTGAAAAACGGTGTAGGAGCTGGGGCTGAGTGGAGAATCAGAATCTCCATAGCCTCTCAAATCAGGGGCAACAACGTGGTATCCATGATTGGCAAGGAAAGTGATCTGGTGTCGCCATGAAAACCAAAATTCAGGGAAACCATGAAGAAGAAGCACTAATGGTCCTGTGCCTTTCTCTGCTACGTGCATCCATATCCCATTTGTTCTTATTCTTTGGTGATTTATCTCTTCCATTCTCCTCGTTCTTTCTTTTGCCCAAACCTGTGCGAGTTTATCTCATAGAAAGAAAGTAGACTAGTCTAGATGATGATGCCATAATTATAAAATTGTGTTCTCTTGTCATTTCCTGAGAAATTTGATGTGTTTGAAGGTGGAAGTCAAATACAAAACTTTTGATAGAGACGGATGAGAAAATTTGGTTTGCTTGATGATAAATCAATGTATTTTAAAATAGGTTAATTGAGGGACTTTTCAATCCCATGGTATTCTTTTGCTATTCCATATAAAAGTTTAATATTTTATGAATGGAAAAAAAATAAATTTTATAATCTTTGTTGGTCAATTCTTACAAATAAAGTTTATTAGCACATTGTGCGAGTAGTTATGATGATGATGATTATTATTATTATTAGGATAAATTACTAAAATGTTGTGAGATTTGTTCAAATTTATTGGTTAATTTTTAATACATTATAACATTTCTAAATTTTATTTTTCTTTTTAACTCTTAAATCATCTTTTAAATTTTTTTCACAAGTAAAAAATAAATTTACTTATTTTAAAATATAAAATTTTTATATAGAATGTGTATATATACATATACACACTATTTAGTTGCTATATCACTTTTTAATTTTCACAATTGAAAAATAAAGTCACTTATTTTAATTGTAATATTTTAAACTTAAAATATAAATATATATCTCACATAATTTTAAATTTCAAAATAAATAAATAAATATTAAGATAAAAAAGATTATAATAGTAATACTACTTTTCACAATATTTTGGATTACACAATTTTTTTTTACAATTTTTTTAAAATAAAATATTATGATGAGAAAGAAAACTTTAATTAGACACTATTATAAAATATATTTTATAACTTTTATTTTTAGTTTAAACAAAATTTAAATTTCATAATTTTGATAAACTTTTTTTGGTAAAATTTTTCATAAATATTAATCTTTTTATTTGGATTCACTTATAGTAAAAATTTTTAACTAATGCGAATAAGTATTTTTAGTATAAGTTTTGAGTAAAATTTTTAAAATAATTTAAGAAACTTAAAATTTTATTAATAGGTAAATCTAAGTAAAACAATTGATATTTAGGAGAATTTTGATAAAATAAGTTATCTAACATATCAAAAATATAAACCTTACATAAATTGAAAAATTTATATAATAAATTATGTGTGTATATATTAAAATAAGTGAATTTATTTTTTAATTAGGCGTAATACATACATGGCCCTTGTACTTGTCATTTTTGTCAGTTTGACACCTCAATTTATAGTTTTGCCATTCTGACACTGAACTTGGCTAAAATGTAATTTAAAAACCTCTGTCAGCACACGTAGCACGGAATAACGAATAAACATGTGTCACATCATAAAGGTTTAATTGACCAAAAACTACAAGTACAAGGATCAAACTGACAAAAAGTGACAAGTACAGGGTGGTAGATGCATTATGTCATCATATTAGTGCAAATTAGTGTATTTTAATCAAGTTCAAGTGTCAAAATGGCAAAACTATAAGTTAAGGTATTAAACTGATAAAAAATGACAAATATCAAGGGTCATATATGTATTATGCCTTTTAATTATGAAAAATTTTATTAGGAGGCAAAAAGTTAACAAAAATATGAATTTTAAAAAATAAAACTTTAAAAACTAAAAGAAAATATTTTCTATTAAAAAGTTATACTTTATTTCATGAATTGATAGTAAAACTAACAGAGAGATAAATTGGTTTAATGAAAACAAAATTTAAGAATGTTATAATATATTATAGAATATAAAAAAAGAAGAAATCCACAAAAATAATTGAGGAAATATCAGAGATTTTCGCAATTTACTCTTATTATTATTGGATAATAGTGAGAACCATGGTCAAATACGGACCTCACATGTGTCCTCACCTAACTTAAATAAATAAATAAATAAAAACTTAATTGGGAGATATTTGGTTAATTGTTTTCATCTTATGCATGTATCTTATCCTTAAGTCATCTAAATTTGTTTTATGTGTGACTTAAAAGATACAATGTGACAAGATTATGTGCAAAGTAGAAGACTTCATTTTAAGGAACCATTGGCTTGATTGTTCTTAATCATTCACTAATGAATCCCTACACCATTTAGTTTACCTAATTAAATTTGGACCACCACATCTTAACCACTCATCCTATTAAATTACTTATTCAAATTTACCATGTTTAATTAGAGTAATACTCCAATAAAAATATAACATGTGGCAGAATTCATATTTGGTGGATAGTTATTTATTTTACAAATATATTTTCTCTCTGAACACTTGAGAAAATAGTAGTTATTTTTTAAATAATTTTTTACA
>CATIWM010214663.1:0-15478 GCA_949671775.1 Mallotus repandus
TTTCAATTAAATTAAAATTTTTGTTAGAGATAAAATAGAAGTCAACCTAATTAAAATAGAAAATATACTTTTAATTAAATTAGAATTATATTTTAGTTAATTCAATTTTTAATAAAGATAAAATAGAAGTTAACTGAATTAAAATAGAAAATAGGCTTTTAATCAAATTAAAATTATATTTTAAGGGGTAAGCACGATCCGGATAAATTCAGAAATTTAAAATCTCCAGTACTATACCATATTTTAGGAATGTCAAAAATAAAATCTTCAATTGTCATGTCCGTACTAGAAATTAACCTTAAAATTATATGTTAATAAATAAATTAAATTAAATATATGAATAATAAATATTTATATACATAAAAATAATAATAGTAAGTTGAGGATATGGTTTGGAATTTAAATGCAAAATTTTAGATTGGACTTGATTATAAAAAAAAAAATTAACAATAAAGACCTTGAGGATCAAGCTAAAAACTGAAGAGGGGTACATGTGTCAATGTTTAGTGGTTTGAGTCTTAACCAAGTTTTAGTGGGGATAAAATAAATTTAATTTAGGACTTATCCATTCTTTAAAAAAATATATATAAATGAAAAGAAATAGAACTTATCTTCTCCTTACCCTGGTTCTTAACGAAAAAAAAAAAAAAAAAAAAAAAAGAGGAGAACGCGAGGAGGAGAACGGACCGGGTGAGTGAACTTCCCTTCTTCCTTCTTGTACCGAATTTAAAGTTGTTTTAAAGCTCTTATAGCTTTCTGAAATATGATCTCTTGTTGAATCTGAAATCCTCTGTTCTTGGTATTGTTTTCTTGTTGGAATTTGGTTCTTAAATAAGGCTGAACTTCATTGCTTTGAGTGTTGCTCTTTTTTGCAAAATTTTATTTCCTGGACAGCTTGAAAACTCATTATATTCTGCATTGCTTCCTTCGAAAATTTGGTTCCACAACTTTCTCTTGGAACGTGTCGTGCTTCTTGAATCACTATGAACACAAATTTTGTTGTCATGGAAATGCTGCTGTGCTAAACTGAGTGTTGCTGCAGAATTTCCTTAGGTGCGAAATGAGAAAATGAAACTTAATTAACTATATAAAAGTATCTTAAACCGGAACAAAGAAAGATGGAAGTGAACATATATAAATATATATATATATACAATCTAAGAATGTATTCGACTTGTCCTTGTTAAATTAAGGGTGTAACTTGTAAAAGAAAAGGGAATATATATCTATACATAAAGAGGAACTGCATAAGGCTTGTTCCATGCTACAATATTTTGGTATTGTGACTATCCTTGGTCTGTGAGTTGAGCTTTAATTACTTCTGTGTCTAGTGGTTTCGGTGGTACCCTTTTGAGTGCTACCTGATATAGGCTAATGAATGATGGCTCTTGTCTTAATATAATTGTCTAGCAAATAATTCTATAAGCTACACAAAGAGCAGCCGAACAGCTAGAAATTATGGAATTGCATTTTTGCAATGCTTTAATGAGAACCAAGTGAGTCCTCAATTGCCTAGAGCCCTGAATAATGAAATATGAGTTGGAGTTAGTTTTGATTATATAATGGCTAATAGGCCTTCAGTTCTATAAACCGACGAAAGTTATTAATAATAAGCTATTTTAATAAGATATATTCCCTAGGAATTGATTTAGAACTTGGATAGTATAAATTAAAATTTTTCACATATGTGTGTAATTGGCATTAAGAATGTGAATAATGAGTTAAGACTCTACTTCCTTAAGTTAGATTCCAATATTTATTATTTTAGGATGATGAGTAAGCTTCGTAACTAAATTTATTATTGTAAAAGAATAGCTTACTATTGCATGACGTGAATTCTCTTGGGCCTATGTCTTCTTTATGAACTTTAGTCATACTTAGATATATAAATTTTTGGTAAGTGGGAATTGCTTTTGGGCCGTGAAAAAAAAAAATATATATATACACACAACATAAGCTAGGTATATAGCCCTAAATTAAACTTAATAATAAATTGGTAAAGTTTTAATAATTTAAATTCAATATTCCCAAAAATTTGAGTAAGGGAGTCAATAATTTATCTTAGATTATCATACCAAGTAACAAGAATGGGATGCCTGTAATTAACAAGAACTTAAATATAATATTGTTTTATAAAATAAAAAAAATTATATTAGTAATATCAATTTCTAAATTTTGGGCAACTCTTTAAGTCTCTGACATTGAGATTAAATCATGGCAAAGAAAATCTAAAGTGAACAATGGTGATGGCAATTGGATAATGGATTGATATCCTTGAAAAGTGAAATTTCAAAAGCATCAAGAAATTAAAATTGTATTGTAAATGTGTCCGAGCATCGAATGTTATAATTGAAGTTGTTTTAGAGCGCTGTCGTGTTCGTGTTGTCAATGTTTAATGCTGAGTCTAGTTTATGATATATGATTACAATTGTCTCCTGTGTAACATTGTCATGAGTTGAGTTGTTTTCATTGGCCAATAATCGATAACTGTCTTTGGGACAGCGCATAAATTCAATATGCTTTTGGGGTGAATTTATGTGGTTGATAAGTATGCATACTGAATATTATTTTGCTCTAAGATGGAGCTATAATTTGTTCTACTATGAGAAAGAGCTATAAATTGTTGTGCTCCGAGGAGGAGTTATACTTTATTGTGCTCCGAGAAGGAGTTATATTTTGTTGTAATCCGAGGAGAAGCTAATAATAATGGTACCATCAAACTATTTGGAAATGCAATATGATGACTAATATTTCATATCAACAATGTAATATCAACAAGAGTTATTGTGCTTTAATGCTCAAATCTCATATTGAACAATACAATTAATGTAATCGAGAAGATACATAAATAATATTGTGAAAGTAGAATTTAATTGATGAATGGAATTGTACTTGATATTTGCTTATACATGTTGTACAATGCTCTAAATTTTATGAGAATATTTTTAAATATTTTTGAGAATTGAACTGGATTGGAAATCCTATTCAATATACTATTAAGTTTAATCAAATATTTTAATCATTAATATATTAACTATAGTTGAAAGTTGAGCTTGAGCTCGAGTAAGCAAGTTGCACGGATGTAACTAAGTTATGCAGAAGACCTTATTTTGCCAAAATTATGACTAAAATACTTGTCAGCTATAAATAAGTCAATTATCATTATATTTATATAAGTGTACAATGAAAATTAATATATGCAAATTTAATAATAAATGAATTACTCGTACTGCTCATTCTGATTTGCGTTATTGTGCAGCATTCTTCCTCTTTTCGAGTAAACTTTCTTGATTGACCTGTCTTGATATTTTAGGGATTTTGCACTTTTATTAGTATTCTGTTCACTCACTGAGTATTTTTTTTGCGAAAGAACTTATCACTCTCCTTTTTATTATTTTTCAGAGTAATTAGCTTTTGTGGGTAGTCATACAATTGTGGCTTGAGGTGCAGTGAATCATCATAGACACAAGGTTATCATAGGTGGCTAATTTGTGAATATGAAGTGTATGGAAATAATAATTACAAAGCTTATTATGAAGTCTTGTAAATTTTTGTTTTATGTATATGTAGTTTGGAATAGAATTTATAAAATAAGTATTTTGATAGTTATGTACTAGCCTTATAAAGAGAACTATTTGTTTTAAAGGTGTAGTTAAGTTATGTATGATTGCAATGTTAGTTAGATAAATATTTATGAATGGTTAAATTTAGTCCAGAAGTGATGCTTGTTCACATCTGTACTCGAGTTAGGTGGGTCAGTGTCATACCCATCTAATGGGAGTGCTGGTGGGAAGGGGTGTCAACACTAGTACGTACTTAATTTAAGAATTTATGTAGCAGTACCATCCCATTTTTTGAAATGGTTTGATACGGGGATTCGGTTCTATTGGAACAGTACGGTATGGTAAGTTTCAAAATGGGTTTTCGGGAATTTATGTAATAAATAAATTTATATTATAAATTTTCAATAATGAATTAATTGATGATATGAAGGCTCTAAAAAATAAAGCAATATAAAAAATTATATAACACAAATAATTTTTAATAACAATTCAATTCAATTCATAGTCCTCAACACTAAGCTATATATATATGTAATCTATATTGTTGCTTAGCTCCTCCAGCTTCTTCAACCTCAGCCTCTCACTTTCATTCACAACCTGCTCATTCTTTAAAAAATAATAAAAAAAAAAAACAACAAAAATGGCTATTAGACATTTGCACAACAATAACAATATTTAACATAGATAATAGCAACAACATGCGAACAACAAAAATAATATTTAACATAAAAATTAATTGGTAATTAACAATTGTTTTTTGAAATAAAATTAAAATATGAAGTAAGAAAATAAAACACAACACATACCATTTGAAAATGTTTTTAGTAATCCAAGTTGTCTTTGATAAGGCATTTTCCTTGATTTTCGGATCTTGAATAATTTCTGAAATAAATAATATTTTTTTTGGAGTTTTATTGAATTGTGTTAGGTGAAAAATAATATTATCAATTGAAAAATAAATTTTTATCATACTTGATTCAAATCTTTGAAGATCTTCAATTGATTCTTCAAGTTGGATTGGTTTCTTTGAGTTTCTTAGCCAATTTTGGCAACATATCAAAACCTTCGTTGTAGTAGGAGTCAATGAACTTCTAAATCGATCCAAAGTCCTACCTCTCGTACTAAAGGCTAATTCAGAAGCCATGGTTGAAGATGGAATAACAAGGACATCCTTAGCAACCTTTGATAAAACTGGATATCTTACTGAGTTGATCTTCCACCACTCCAAAATATCAAAGGAATTCTTTCAAATACTTATCCAGTTCTCCTTTCCTTTAGGTGTCCATTTTTGTTCACCTTCCATTTGTAAAAAATAGTCATCTATCTCATTCCTATCATCTTCCATTCTATCAATGCATTCTTCACTATCACCAAAATGGGGCTGCTTTTGAAATTCTAAATGTACAAGATTGTACTCTTCCATCAAATCATTCATAACATTTCTTACCCTATCCACCAACTCATGTGCATCTTTTTCATTATAATAAGTGGTGTATTATCTTATATCTAGGATCTAATACAACACCTATAAAAAGCATAACATTAATCTTCCTAAGAGAACCCCAATATTTGTCAAATTTTAATCTCATTTGCCTTCCCATCTCAGCCAAAGAAGGATCTTTACTACTTTGAAAAGTAGTCAAATCCTTCAAAATGCGCATTACCTCCGGAAAATCCAAATTGCAAGTGCAATACAATGAACCGGATATTTTACAAGTGATATCATATAATCTTTTAAGCAATTTAGTAAGATTTGTTGCTTCAATCCAATCAATCTCACTAGGTAAATTATCCCCAAATTCAATTACTAACTTAGGATCCAAATCTTCTAACCTATCAAATGCTTTATGATAGCCCACGACAACATTTAACATCAAATAAGTTAAATTCCACCTAGGTGGGCAATCTAATTATAAGGATGCATTAAACTTGATGCTCATTAGCTCACAACATTTTTTAAACAATTTCAACCTTTGTGGACTACTTCTAATGTACTTAACAATATCTCTAATTTTTTTAATACAACCTTGAGAAACATCAAGACCATCCCTAACAATTAATTGAAGAATATGAGCAAAACATCTCATGTGAAATGCCTTACCACCTAGAACAAATGCATTTCTCTTCATCAATTTTTTCTTCAATTGTTGAACGACAATATCATTAGATGATGCATTATCAACTGTTATGCACAACCTTACTCAAACCCCACTCTTCCATTCAAAGATCCATAACATTACTAATATTGATCCCCTTATGACTTTTAACAACAGAAAAGTTTAAAATTCTTTTATGCACATTCCAATTTGAATCAATAAAATGGGTCGTCAAAAAAAGATATGACACATTTTGAATACTTGTCCATGTGTCAGTGGTTAATGCAGCCCTTTGACATTCAGAAGCAAGGAAGACACGTAATTTTTTTCTTTTCTTCGATAAATAAGGAGTAACAATCTCTAGCAATTGTGAATCTAGATGAAATATGAAACATTGGGGCACTAACTATAAAAAATTCTCTAAATCCTTCTCCATCAACAAACCTAGATGGGAGTTCATCCTTGATTATCATTCTAACTAAGGTTATCCTAGATTCTTGTTGATTAAAGCTCTAAAAGAAAGTTTAGCACCATCATCGTTTTCAATTGTAGTATGAAAAGTCAACAATTTGTGTGTTTTATCTTTGTTCTTGTGAGCTATCTTTATCTCTTTTCTTAAATCTACGAGACATTTTTGGCATGTATCCCTTAAATGCTTCCATAACCCTGATGTCCCTTGAATACTCCCACTTTGATAGTCCTTACCATAATAGACACAAGCAGCCCTTTCCTTATATTTCCCTTTAGAATCATAAAGTTTTCTAAAATATGCCCAAACCTCAGACTTATTTTTTCTTTTAGTGCAATTTATTGAACTCGATTGATCAGTACCTTCATTTGAAACTGAATTGGAGCCAGTAGTTTGTGATAAAAAGGCAACATCATCCTACTCATCGGAGTTGGAAGGTGTTTTTCTCTTGCTGCTCAAAATTGATGTTGTCACATAATAAACAAAATAAATATTAGAAATAAATATTAAAAAGGATAATTATATTAATTCATTCTTATCAAAGAATCCAAACCTGAATTACTTGTAACATTTTTATAGCTCTCAGAGGCCATGAAATAATGAACAACACACTAAAAGTGAACTTAAATTATAATCACACCTGAAATAAAATTCTAAGTTAATTATAGTCTTGCAACAAAAATTAAAGAAAAAATAACAATAGTAATTTCTTTAAGTTTCATAAATTATTATAAGATTTATTTTTAAAATTTATAATTATTTTTACATGTAACTGACTAAGAAAATATAATTATTTTTAAGAAAATATAATTATTTTTAAAAAATAAACTTTAATCAATTAGAAAATACTTATCTTTTAGATAGTGTCAAAAAAATTTATATGATTAATTATTTAAATTTCATATAAGCTAAATATTTTAATTTAACTTTTGATCCAATTCTTGATAGTTTTTATTAAATCTGCTAATAGGTTTTGTGAGATTACATGTTCAATAAAAAAGATCAATAACTAAACTAAGATCAATAAAAAAAATAGACAAACATAAAATAAAAAAGATATTTGTTCAAAAAAAATAAATAAAAAAGATCTATAACTAAACTAAGATGAATAACCATGTAATAAAATATCACAGAGCACAACTAAATCATATAACAAGCAGATTTCTGAACCAAAGAGCAACTAAATCAACTAAATCAAATCAAATAAAAAAGATCAATAACTAAACTAAGTCAAGACCCAATCTTTGATCGTTGATGAAGCCAAGCTGTGATCATTGATGAAGCCAAGACCCAATCTCCGATCGTTGATGAACCCAAGACCTGATCGACTACTGGTGGTGTGAGACCCGATCTCCGATCGTTGATGAAGCCAAGATCCGATTGACTGCTTGTGGTGCGTGACCCGATTGACTGCTTGTGGCGCGTGACCCGATTGACTGCTTGTGGTGCGTGACCCGATCGACTGCTAGTGGTGCATGACCCGATCTCCGATCGACTACTGGTGGTGCGAGACCTAATCTCTGATCATTGATAAAGTCGAGACCCGATGGACTGCTGGTGGTGCGAGACCCGATCTCCAATGGACTGTTGGTGTTGCTACGATCTCACGATGGAAGAAGACTACGGGAAGAAGATGTAGTAGAAGTTTGTTTAAGAAAAGAAGAACTAATGAAGAACAACAAGTAGGCTAGGTTTTTGCTAATGAAGAACAAGTAGACATGAAAACATTGGTTAAGAGTTCAAAACTACATAGTTTTTGCTAAAGCTACATAGTTTTGTTTAGGGCATTTTTAAGGCTAAAGATATATTATGATATTAAAGTTATATTATAAAAAAATTTAGGGCATTTTTGAATATAATTTTAGGCCATTTTTGAATATCAAAACTCAAAACTACATAGTTTTGATAAAATTAGTTTTGTTTAGATATATGTTGGGTTAATGTTAAAAATTGAAACTAAATTAGATTAATATTATGTTAAAAAAATTACGTTAATAACTTATTATCATATTTATATTAGTTTTGATAAAATTATGGTAATATTATATTTATATTAATATTACATTAGGTTAATATTATATCAAAACTTAAAACAAAATTAAGTTAACATCACATTAGGTTAATATCAAACCTTAAAACTAAAATTTTAATCATATCATCAATACTAATTTAATGGAATCCATATAATTTTAATATAAATATGTGATTCTTTCTCTATTTTACAATTTAAAATCTAACTTAATAATAAATTAGTACTATATAGTATTTTAAATACTTGATATAAATTTAATTGATAAATACTAAATGTAAATCTAATTATTGATATTAGTTGATACTAAAGTTATATAACATCCACTTAGTATTTAAATTATCTTTAATTAGTATAAATAGAAAATATATAATACAAATAACAATATTAGTATATATCGAAATTTTTATTAACATAATTGATGAAACAAATTCTATTATATATAACAATATAAAGACTATATATATATGTCGAGACTATATGTTAGTAATATTAAAATATATAAACATCCAATAAGTTTAAACGGGCTGTGTTGTGTCAAAATAAAATATATTTTAATTGATAAATTAGAAATTTTGAAATACATACAATATTAATTTTCTTATTTTCATATTTTTAGTTTAAATTGAAATATAATAGACATTCCATATTTTTATATATTGTTGTTAATAATAACATTTTTCTTATTTCTCATTTTTTAAGTTTAAATTATATTGTAATAAATATTTCACATTCTTATTTATTAATTGAATTATTGTAATATAATAGATATTTTACAGTTTTACTTGTCAATTGAATAATAGTAGTAGTAGTAGCAGCAACAACAACAACAACAACAACAATAATAATATTAATAATATTGAAATTAATAAAAAATATTTTGTTAGTAATTTATTTATTATATTTTAAACACAAATTATATATATTAATTTTTATCATATATTATTATACATATATTACGTAATATATATTGTTTAATAATATAATGAAATATATAATTAAGTTCACTACAATTTATTCACACATATATATTATTATTAATATTCGATACTATATTCGGTTTTTGGTTCGGTACGGTTTTGGTACGGTTCTCAGTTTGTAAATATCCAGTACCGTATCAAATTAGTTATAAAATTCGGTTCGGTATAGTTTTAATGACTTTCGGTTCGATATTTCGATTCGATTCGGTATTTTCTCCATCCCATGTACAATCCTAGTTTCAAATGTGTTTTAAGAAAATAGAATTTGTTCCACTTCAAATCAAATCTCCTTTTTAGATTATCAATAAAAATATATTTTTTTAATTTTATCCATATCTTGATTTTAGAGTAAGTTTTCTATTGGAATAATTGTAATTCATACCAACTTTTAGTCTTTTTAAAAGAATGTTATTTAGTCATTTATACCTGTAATTATATCTATTAAATATGATTCTTAATCTTTGTGATACTACCTTAAAAGACAATTAGAATGGAATGGAGGAAGTATCACTTAACAATTGATTGTAATAATTTTAGTATAAATTATTATTTGCCCCCTCTATTTTGACCTATTACACTACTTCATCCATGACATTTTAAAAATATATTTATTCATCTTGTATTTTGATCCGTTAATCTTGTTAGTCCTTTTGTTAGATTTTTTTTAACAGTCAATCAAAAAAATAAAGGTCAAATTAAGAAAAATGAAAGGAAAAGTCAAAAATACCCTTTAAATATTGGCTACTTAAATTAAGAGTCATAAATAACAAACAATAGTATAAAATCAAACACACTTCATGGCATCTCAAAATCAAATCTATTTCCTCAAAAATCAAGACTCAATTTCTTACTTTCTTTTTTCACTTTCATCGCCAAGAAACTCTGCTTAAAAATTGTCCCTTTCTTTCACTGTGTTGTCTCATTCTCTTCCTCCACTACGACTTGAATCTCCATCGCCTTCTACCTATCACCACCATGCTCTCTCTACTCGCCTCCTCCCTCTTATAATCGCTGCCATTGCCACTTCTCCTACTCTACTCTCCATCATGCCACCAACTTATTCTCCTCTTCTTTTTGTCTAATTTAAGGGAAAAAAATGGAGCCTGATGATGCGTTAAATGGGTCTTTGAAAAACCTTAAAGTTCTGTTGAAGGAGAAGGAAGAAGCATGTTTAGGCTATTAGGTCATCACTGTTTGCAGATCAACTGCTTCACTGAAATTATTGATGATGTAGTGGTATTGCTGTTGCTGATTTCTTCTTTTTTTAGTTTTAATTTTTTAGTGTTGGATTAGTAGTGGTGCTACTACTAATTTCAATTACTAATCTTTTTTTAAAGTAAAAAATAGAAGTTGTTGGTTGGAGTGGTGATGGCGGTGGTTCTGAAGGAGAGAAAAAAAACCACTGGAAGGAGGCAGAGGAGGTAGTGGTGAAGTTAAGTCTAAGAGGAAGAGGAAAATGAAAACTACTTCTCAGCTTCAAATTCTCAAAAAAACTTATGCTGGTTTGTTCTCTTTTTTTTTAATCATTTGGAGTAAGTGAGTGATGTTTACTTGATTTAGCTTCAATTTTGATGCACATTTCTCTATGTAATTTTCTTGAAATCATTACTCTTTTAACAAGTTTTCATTTTTTATTTTTTAAGCTCATTTTTGTGGCAATTGGTGCTCTATTTTCTTCAGTGGAGACTTACCCATCAGAGGAATTGCATGTTGAACTATTAGCATAGTTAGGCCTTACTGATCGTCAACTCTAAATGTGGCTCTGTCATCATTGTCTCAAGGACCGAAAGGGCCCATTGGCCAAGCAAAAAATCAAGGACGAATGGCCAGCACCAACATCTGCCACGCATATTGCTTACGAAATAAGGCTAGCACTTGCTAATGTTGGAAATGAACTCTTGCCCGCACCTACTTCCAAGTCCACTCCTCCTCCTTTTCCTCATGGATTGGATTATTGGAGATTGGTTGCTAGGACCCAAGGTGCAGCTGTTGTAAGGATTTTTAATGACATGTCGTCAATGAGGAGGTACTATGAAATCTATGGTTGAATTTAGAGCCATTGCCTTTGAGGAGGAAAGAAGACGTTAAACGAGAATTTTTTCTTCTTAGAAACTTCTAGTTGATCTTTTGCAACTTAGGAAGGCTATTTTAGTATTTTCATAGTCATTTAACGTCTAACTAAGGGAAAAATTAACAGGGGGACTTTTTAATTTATTTCGCCAAAATACAAGGATAAATAAATAGATTTTTAAGATGTCAGGGATGAAGTAGCATAATAGGCCAAAATAGAGGGAGGAAATAGTAATTTACCCATAATTTTATTTTTATCATTTTTATTAAGAGTACATATATTTTTAATATAAATGATAGATTTTTTTAGTTAAATAAATGAGAAAAAGATATTTCTAGTTGAATAAAATACATATAGATGTTTTAGGTAAAGTAGAAGACATATTTTTGGATGGAATAAGAGAGTGGCGTTTTAGATATAACTACCGAGTGGCCTGCGCGATACGCGGAAGACTAATTTTTGTAAATAACATTTTATTTTAAAATATGGAATAAAGTTACATGTATTACTCCCTCGGTTCCTTTTTAATTGTCTTTTAGGTTGGATTTTTAGTTCCAATTTATTTGATGTTTTCAATTACCAATGCATTTTAACTACCCTTTTTCCTATCATACCCTTATTTATACATACACTATTTTGGATATATACAAAATTAATAATTGGTTGAGGGAATTATTATAAGGGTAGTATAGTATTTTACACATATATTAATTACATTTCTTAATCTATGTGCATAATCCTTAAACGACAATTAAAAAGGAACAGAGGGAGTAATATATTGGAATTAATTGGAAGAGCAAAATGGAAAACACCTAAGAGCAAAATGGAAGCAATAATGCAAAACACCTATGAAGCATACAAAGTGCCACATGGCACAAACAACATGAGGTGGAAAAATTCATATAGATCATATAATTCTCCCCCAGTTTTCTTTTTGTAACAAATTAAAAATTGAGTTCCAATAATAATTACTTCAGGCACAACATTAAAAAATTTTCAAATAACTAATCCCATTGACTTAAGATCAAAAGTGTGATTGGAAAATGAAAAAAAAAAAACAATCAACATAAGCTTAATTCTTGAAGGGACAACCACCTTTAAAAGCTATTACAAAATTAAAAAAAAAAAGGAAGAGGAAAAAAGTGTCAAAGTTGCTTCCTCGTGCTAAACGATATGGAATGCAAAAGAATATTAAAATGAACTCTTCTAAAAAAAAGAATAAATTATAAATTAGATTTTTCCCTTAAATTCATCTTTTCCTCCACTCCTTCCACATTGTTTTGCATTTTTTTTCCCTTCTTTTTACCATATATCATTAAGTATAAAAGTAAGTAAAAAGAGAAAACACTCCATTTATCTCGAGCAGAATGTAGGACACTGAACATGTCATCAATTTTTTTGGCTCCATTATTCATTATGAAGTTAGAAAACACTACACTCTTTCCTGCCATCCATTTGATAATATCAAAGTTAAAAATCATAAAGAATAAAAAAAAAGGTTAAGGATCAAAGCAGACAAGACAGTAAACCACCTCAAGAAGTTCTCTTAGCACCGCTTCTTCAGCAGCAGCTTTAGCTCTTAGCATTTTTTATTGAGATGAAGATGATGCTCCTAAGCTAGAAACTTGACAAATCTCATGATGCCTCCATGTTCTTTGGAAATCTGCAGAAGTTGAGTTCTACTTCATATACTTCTCCTCCAAATTATTATGATAATTACATGATTATTTACTGATTTCAATGTAGACCATCGACATCAATTGTTTCATACCGCAATGCATGCACTAACAATTATATCATAAAAAGCGTACAATAAAGCTACTTTTAAGAACATTTATTGAAAACCCAATTTTTAAAAGTCCCTTCGACATCCATTAATTAAATGTATGAAAATGTTTAATGAAGCAGAAAGAAAGTAATCCCCAGCAACCTTGTCTTCACTATTTTGCTTGTTCAATATCCAAATTTAAGAAAAGCAGAGCATTGATGTACAAAAATTATAAAATTTTATCAGGACTTATCTGAAGTAGCGGGGACGCACCATTCCAAGTTTCTTAGCCATGCTATAGTTCACTTCCTCAAAGCTACAGTTTCTTGTTTCATATTCCCTTCCTACCAATACAATAAAAAACCAAGTTTGAATAAATTTATGCCCTCAAATTAGAAATCGTTATACACATAGTGAGTGAAAATTAATTGTTACCAATAAGATTAAAACAACATTGGCCTTTGCCATAACAGTCTTAACAGAAGCTTCATCTATCATTGTTTAGGCATATAGCATACACCAACCCAACATTGGGTTTTCGGCCCCCTTGGTCTTCGCCTTAACAGACCTAAATTACACATTTAGGCATATAACAATTGAGTTGTGCAACCAAAAAAAAAAGCTAATACACAATTCAGTATAATCTGACAATGTTATCATGTAAATTAAAATAAAATTAGTAAAAGCATTGGAACTCACCAAGCTGTTGTAGAACATAACGACCCAGGAACTCAATAGCTCTAAAAACTGTGGCAATTATGCCACTAAGAAGAAGTGAAATACCAAAGAAAGAAAAACCAATAATAATGCATAAAAAATCTAATCATTATATAAATAAAGTAACTCCATAAACAAAATTAATCCATTAAAAGCAAACTCTATGTTTGAACCCTCAAAATAAAAATTCCAAATTCACATTGTACTCAAACTATTGAAATTGAATTAACAACAGAAAGAAAACACCAAAAAGTTAAATAATTTCAACTACATTTCATTTACTGAAATAAATTGAATTACCTAACAGAAGATCTTCCACCAATACCTTTGCAAAGAAGGTGTACGACACCTTTGGTAGTAAGAGTTCATACAAACATTCACATCAAACCACTCTCTCTTTTCTTCAACAAACAACAACCAACACATTTTCATGGCCATCAGATAATGTCTAAACGTAGGAGCTACTACTGTAACTGCTGTTGGTGGCCCTTTAAAAGTCACGGTTGTTTCAAATCCTTTGGTTTTCCGTACCTTCATACTCTTACATTTCCAACTGACTGCTTGCCACATGGCACTGCTTAATAACCTTATAAATAGAGCAACTCCATAGCCTCTTGAACCTACATAATAATGTAACAATAATAAAGAACACCTACAAATCATAGAAAGTGCCACATGACACTAATACCATGACTTGGCACAATTCTTGCACTTAGTTTTTATATATTTATATAGATATAATTATTTTTTTGGCCAAAAGTAATTTCATTAAAAATGAAGAAGAGTACATGAGATTTGAAGTCCAATGGACTAAACCCAAATAAACCCAAAAGGCCCAAAATTCTTAAGAAACCCTAGCAAAAAAAAAAAAGTTCAATTGATATCAAACACATGTGTCGCCATCTTCATCTTATTCTTTCCTTTCTTACTGCTTGGATCTCTGAAAATTTCAGGCCAAACCAAATAAGCATGTTTGTTGACATACAAATCCAAGAAAGGTAAAGAGGGAGGAGGGAAAATTCCTAAAATAACTAACAAAAGCAATTTTAGCACTCTCAGATCTACCTTGCATCTTGGAGATGAGATAACAAAAAACCTCATGTACTCTAAACACCATCATCAATGAATATAATAGATCATCATAACAAAGATGGTAAACAAAATTAAAAAATGAATCCATACATCCATTATGAGGACAAAAGGGACAAAACCCAGAACAAGTCCCAAAGGCCAAGAACAACAAAAAGAAGAAGAAAAACAACATATAAAACTACAAATCTACTGATATTATGAAAAATATTATATATATATATAAGAAGAAGTTTCTAGAAATAGAAGAAGAAAAGAGAAGGTAATTGTTCAATATAATATAATTATAGTGTTTTAGATGAAATAGAAAATGTATATTTTAAAATAAGAAAATTTTTATATTTTTTTATAGAAAAATACTGTGAATTTTAATAATTCAACACATAAGACTTTAGAAGTGAATAATAATTAAATAATATAATATAAAATAATTTATAAAGCATTAAGCAGTTTTCAAAAACAAAATTATTCATTTTTAAAAAATATATGCACAGTTACATGATGTTTTGTAAATATAATACATTAATAATATATTTGAATATGACCTTTAATATAAAAAATTATGAAAAATTCATAAATATAATAAATTTAAAATTACAAAATATATAAATAAAAAAAATTTAGTTTTATAATTTAAATAATTATAAGAGTTAAATCTTTTTAATATAAAAATGTAAAATATAAATTTTAAATATG
>CATIWM010214703.1:0-10482 GCA_949671775.1 Mallotus repandus
GGCAAAGGAGCGTCCGGGTTTTACCTATACATTCGTTTCCAATGGAGCTTTCTTGGATTGGGGTCTGGAGTATGCCTTCCTGCTTGATACGAAGAATAAGGCCGGCACCATCTATGACGGCGGCGACAAGCCTTTCAGCACGACCACGTTGGCCACGGTGGCGAAGGCGGTTGTCGGTGTATTTCAGCATCTTGACGAGACGGCCAATCGTACCGTCTATGTCCATGATGCCGTCTTGACACAGAACCAGATTGTGAAGATTGCGCAATCTTTGGGACCGGCAGGAGCGCAGTGGAATTTGAAGGAGGCCGGCACTCAAGAGACGTTCAACCAGGCAATGCAGGAGCTGCAGAAAGGCGATCAGGGTGATATTCAGAATGCCATGATCTCTTTTATTCATGTCGCTTTATTTGGTGAAGGTTATGGTGCCGATCTTACGGGAAAACTCGACAATGAGCTACTGGGTTTCGGTACGTTGTCGCCTGCAGAAATCGAGAAGGTCGTGGCGAAGTATGTATAGAGATGTTAGCCGGACAAGATTGATCCTAAGAAATCTTCAAGTTCGTCGTCTCACTCTTTGCTTCCTATGTGATCAGCGACGAATTTTGTGAGAGAGACAGCCCCCGGAATCGTACTAAGAGTATGAAATGCTTGTTAATGCGAGACTGGTAGATGCATACCATGAGACATTGCACAAAAACCGAGGGTGGGTCAGTACAAGTGGTAGAAATCATGAATTGTGGCCACCATCTCCATTCGCAATGCATGCTAATCAACGACGAACGCTCAAGACGTAAAGACGCAATTCATATCCATCTCCTGCTCCTATGGCCGCTGTTAATTAAAGCGAACACGGAGACCGTACCATGTGCATCACTCACCTCCCCCGCATTTACCACGCATTTCTATCCCAACCTGGATCCTGCACGAAGCTCCCTAGTACTCGGCTTCCGGTCTGCAGTAATGGGTGTCCAACTACAATTTTCAGGAATCGCTCCAATCCTTTCCGACGCTCTTCAATCACAGCATCGTCGAACCGATTCAGGTACACCTTCCCCGGCAAGGTGGGAATGCTCACACGGGCAGATTCGCGTTCCAACAAGTCGCGGAACACCTCAAAGTCAGAGTATCGGCGTCGAACTTCGGAACGGCGAAGCTTGAAAGCGGGGATATTGGTTGAGAGTCGGATGAGGTAGGTTGTGTATCGTGAGCTGGGAGAAGACGTCGGCTGGTGGGTTTGAGGATCGGTCACCTGTCGTAGCAGAGATAGTTAGTACTATTGCTAGGACCACAACATGGCTTCATTGGCAAGAGAAAGGAAGTATTCGCGTACCTCGATCTCTAGAAAATTTTCAGGTACTCCGTAGATTTCTTCAAAGCTTTGGGTGTGTGCTTGGCTACCAGTGGAAGCAAAGCCAGTAGGAAGGTTCCATTGCGAGGAGGGCTTGTTTTGCTGTTCTCCTCCTGCTTGCGATCCTTGTTGCTCTGGGGGAGGGTCAACAGGGCGAGGGTCTACTCGCTGCATGGCGGATGTTTGTATGCAGTCTGGTGGAGGGAAGAATGGTTTGTTTGAAAGAGGGGTTTCTGTGGCACGATATGCGCTCTGGCTATTCGTGCAGGTATCAGGCTGGTGTTGGAGTGGGTGAAGTGATGATGAATGTCGTCTGAGCGAAGCATCGAAGTCGATAGCCCCGCTGCATTCTGAATATGGTTAGTATGCTGCTAGCTCGCAATGGCTGGGTGGTTCTCCAAAATGAGACTTCAACATCATTCTGTTCCTCTCCTCTACATCGAAAGAATATATACACGGTTTTATTTCCATCTACTGATACATTTATCTGACACCTGACACAAATTGCACTCATCCAAGAGATACCGATAAACAGAATCACCTGGACTGCAACCCTCATTCTCCAATTCTGACCCCATGGGTTCCTATCAGCCATAAAATTGCGTCGCCATGCCCTTGGTGGCAATCAAGAGAAGACGGCCATGAAAGTTTTTGCTTTTTCCCTTAGATCAGCCATGTGCATTACTCTACTCAATTCTCATATCCACGAACATTCTCTTTGGATTCAATACATCGCGTCCCACGGCCTACTGTACGTCCTAGATTTGCCAGGCCGCCACACCGCAGACGGAAAGTAGGACCACGTGAGGCCAAATCGGATCGCCAGTGTAGACATCCAAATAAAGCCCGACAGACAGAAACCCAAGAGCGTTCAGCAGGCCTTGCTTCCTGGTCGGCCGGTACAGAAGCATGGTGGCCAATCCTGCGTTGATGAACTCGCACACCACGAGCCATGTCTCTGCAGATGGATGAAATCGTTTACCGATCCAGAACGCGCGAACTTGTGAGGGTGCGCTTTCGTGAATCATGCGATGGAAGGAAGGCGTCAAGGTTGGTGATAGATGGCCCTGCAGGCAAAAGAGGAAGAAAAGACCCAAGCCGATTGCGAGCACGTTGGCGCGTTGTGAGTTTGCCATGGTGGATAATGATGTTGCTTTGGTCTGGTCTGGAATGCCGCAGGTTTCTTGAATGATTTTTATTTTATAAGGTATGTTGTTTTGCACTGACGCTCCAGCCGGCCGGAGACTTTCGCAATACAAAGTTGCCGAGCGTTTATAATCCAGCAATCCTAAACAGCAGCAAGACGTAGATCTGTCCTACGCTTCTGAAACTTACTCCTAGGGAAAATGAGGCATTCGGACCCCCGGAGTGTCTCGGTACCGATGTGCTCTATTCAACGATCCTACTCTACTTCCGAGAGCAGAAGACTTCAAGCCACTCTAGGCTGCAGCTTAATGTTATGAAGCATCAGGCACCATGATTTTCAAGGCATTCTCGACGAACTTATGATCATACTTGTTGTACATCATCTATCATCAGGCTACACATTAAGCTATAGTAAGCATGGCTGCAAAACCAGACCTCAGCATCGCGGTCCTTCTAACGTTCGACGCACAATTGCTGGACATGTCTCCTATCGATCTCTTCGGAATGATAAGCAAAGAATACACCGTCTTCCTTCCTGGACCACTCGCCGGTCTTGGGATAGACGTCAAGATATCCTACATAGGCCCAGTCAACATCAACAAGGATACAACAGAGCCGACTCTGCAAAAGCTTACCGCACAAGCTCAAATCCTCACGGACAGTACCGTCAATGATGCACATGTACAACCAGGAAACCTCAATATCTTGTTGATTCCAGGTCCTCCCCCTGGCATGCAGCAACCACAAGAGACGCTCGATTTCGTTCGAGCTCACGCAAAGCATGGGACAACCATTTTGACGGTATGCACTGGCTGCAACGTCGCAGCACAAGCAGGGATCTTGGACGGCCGTACAGCGAGCGGCCCTCGTGGCCTCATTCCCGAGCTCCGCAAGAACTACAAGCAAGTCTCCTGGGATAATACAAGGCGATTCGTCAAAGACACGAACGTCATCAAGGGCCAGTCAGAAGGCGAGATTTGGACCAGCGGTGAGTTTCCAGCAGACTAAACCCCTCCTTCATGGTTTTCTTCTTCCTCCAGACGCTTGCTGATGCAGTGATTTTACGGCAGGTGGCATCACCAATGGGCAAGAGATGGTAGCTGCTTATCTCAAAGAGAAATACCCCGGTCCGCTCAGTAACACCGTTTGTGCCATGGCTGATGTTGGAGAAAAGGGCGAGCTGTATGATACAGCTAATTCTGTAGACACAGCGTGGTGGATTGGGCATATACATCGTGCATTAGCCCGTGGGAAGCGAAAATGAGTGCTACAAGCAATTGTTCGCTCGGTATAGTCGGAGGCAAAGCGATAAATGGTCTGTTTCTTTTTCTTTAGTGCAAGGTACAATTCTTCGTAAAATCTCCTGTCAGGAGACTCTACCTCGTGCTGCGCACCATAATCCGGGATGCAACATGCAACACCAAGGAGCGTTTGCCATGCAGTCCATTATGATTTTCATCACTCGTAGCCAGCGGCTTTCTCCATCTTTTTCATCAGTTTTTGTGTTTTTCGAATTTTGATCTCGATTTCTCGTAATCGCAATGAACTAGACACGACCTCAGGCAGATGATCGACCAATGCTCGCCTGGAAGCAGCTTGCGCGTACCTCAGTTCATTCGGCACAAGGATACCGTACCAACGAAGCGGATCAAATTTTGGAGGAATGGGCTGTGCAGAAAGAGGCACACTTGTCTCCTCAGTACTTGATGCGCCTGAGACAAGTTCGTATGAGCTTGACACAGCATGGGCAGGAGCTACTGCGCTGGAAGACGCAGATTGTTGGGCCTTGTCAGCGTTGCCTCGATCCAGCAGTTCGCTTAATCCTTGATCTGGATCAATGGAATAAGCAGAGAGCACCGTAAGACTGGAATCTTCAATGCTGTACCGCGTGGTAGCCTTCATCCTGTGATCATACCAGTCCTGGCCAAATCGTGTATTGATTGTTCTCTGTATATTCTGTTGCGCAAGTAAGGCCAGTTGCTAAATTATGTTAGCTGAACAAGTTCCAGAAAGGTGCAGGTGACTCGGACCCGCTCGTAATCTTCATGAAAATTGCCTCTGGCCTTTTGATAATTGTCACTCCAGTATAGCCAGTCCGCCCAGAGCTTGTCCAATTTGTCGTCAAATTCCTCAAGGCTCAACTGGGTTGGATTTGTGGAAGAGCGCCCAGGCATGGGAAGTGAACGCTTTAAGGTTGAAGCCATCGTGAGAGATACAAATGGTTTCTGCTGGAGACTGAAGGACGAAGAATCGAAGGGTGGAGTTGTCTGCATTCGACGGCGCTATACCTGTTCGGGCCCTACTCAATGTCCTGGTGCTTCTGGTCATGAATGCACGACAAATCTTGCCATCTTTCAATCACATTGCAACGTAATAAAATGCTCCTCCGTTCACGAATACCAGCTTTGCGACCACTCAGGCCACCAAACATCTCACAGCGTCCTCGACCTTTCACACACAATGCCCAACTGCTGCTCGTAGCCCCACGAATCTCGTATCGACCACAACTACCCTACCTCTCACAGCCGACGCAGACCGCACAACCAACATTCATACAGGGCCAAATCATCCGTCTCCTCTCCACGGAGACGAAGCAATATGTTCGAGAACAAGCCTGGTTGACGGCAAAGTATCAGCTCATTATGTGGACTTTTGTCATACTTGGCTCCATCGCGTGGTATGGCTACAACGTGGAGGTCGAGGAGCGAGCGAATCCGACCCCAGAAGAATGGACCCTTTGGGCACGGGAGCAGATGAGAACGGCTCGAAGGAAGATGCAAGCAGTGGATTCGATTGGTGTTGTAGACTGGGCGTATGTTGGCAAGATTGTGAAAGAAGACGTCTTGAGCAGGCTTGAGGATCCTGCATATGACGGCAAAGGAATCAAAGAAAGGGACGAAGGTGGGCTACTTATTCCAGGTGTTGGAAAGGCCGGTTATGATATCAGCGAAAAGAGTTGGCCTTGGAGGGCGTGCTACTTCGAGGCGATCATGATATGTGCCACTGCGGCAGAGCATCTCAGCCATATGGTTCGAGATACGACGCGCGACCGTGTTTTCCTGAAGGAGTATGTTGTTGGGCCTTCCAATCCAGATCCTAGGCCGGTTACCAGCTCTATGCCAGAAGCCCCCAAAGAAGAGAATTGCGTAGAAGCATTCGACCCACCAGAGACTTTCTACATGCGTGTGTTGACTGGCAAAGGTTTCACGACCAAACAGAGGCTCGAGGCCGCTTGGGGCTATGGAAACTGGCTGGACATCAAAGGGCTTCCGTCTGCCGCCGAAGAGATGTACAAATGGGCTGTGGATATCGCTCGAGAAGGCGTAATTGAAGGCGACAGCAGTAGACTGATTGATGAAAAAACGCATACTCTCAATGCTGAAGGAACCAAGTTTGCTACAGCCAACATCTTGAATGCCAGCACCCAACTTGCTGTCCACTATGCACGCGCAGGCAATGTCAACTCTGCACTGCCAATCCTCCTTTCTGTCCTCCGTGCTCGCAGATCTGCTCCAATTGGTACCTTCCGGCAACAACGAGAACAATCTGATGACGAGGAGCCGCCAGAGACTGACATTGCAGCAGCATGGAGAATGCTCCAGAAATTACTCCGACAGCCTGTCTTCCCACCACCGCCTCCATCTGGAGATACTCCTTTTGTTCGATTTGCAGCACAACCCACCTGCGATGAGAGTGAGTTGATGCTTTACATTGGCGAAATCCTCTTCGCGACTTCGACAAGTAAGAATGGTCCACTTCGCGAAGGCCTTGATTGGACACGACAGGCTATAACTATTGCGGAGACAAATATCTGGCAGGCGCCCTCAAAACGTGCTGTTTCTGCTTCTACCACTAATTTGGCGCCACTATCGCGCGCGGATCGCGTCAAATGTAAAGAGTGCTTGTCGACCGGCGTGCAGAATTGGGAAACGATGTTGAAACAAATGATCGCGGACGAAGCTGCCAAGCCCAAGGGCAGGCCTGGATGGAAGAGCTGGGTCGGACTTGGCGGATCAGACAAGGAATATGCGTTGTTAACGGAGCAATTAAAGCAAGCGCAAGAACTGAAGAAGAGGGTCCTGCAAGAGGACGTTCAAGAAGAGATAGCAAAGGTCAAACTGCCTGGTTTCTTCGCGAGGCTTTGAACGGGCCCAGGGTTTAGAGACCATTTATATGACCTTTGCAAAGCACAATATTGAGCGTGTCATGATCGACGAAGTTGTGCCCTAAAATGACGTGGCAGGAACGGCAATACCACACTCGACAGCAACCATCCTGAGCTGAGCTGCACATCTGTGGTGTGATCACATATCACCTTTTCGATACATGTATAGCCTAGAAGAACTCGCAGTCGTGACTCAGCTTATCCTGTTCCACGATAGCAGAGTCAGAGTCAAATCGGATTCAACCACACAACATGGCACAGGACTTGGACGAACTCGTCAAGATCAACATCGCCAGTGTCATAGATACAGATGTCGTGTCCAAGGCCATCTCGAGCAAACCGTTTGTCAAGATTGATGGCGTATTCAACAGCCGCGATACCGGAATCGCACCGTATGTGAAGGCTGGTTACATGTACAGGTCAGGCATGCTAGGTTTCATCACGGAACAAGGCAAAGAAGATATCGCGCAGCTTGGAATCAAAGTCATCTTCGACCTCAGGTCTGCTATTGAAATCGACGCCCAGCCAGATCCAGAAATTGCTGGAGTGGAAGTCGTGCCAGCTTTGACAACCATCGATCCGTCCATGTCCTCTTGGAGCGTGTTCAACAGTGTTTGCTCAAGTCCTGTTCATCTGGATCGAAGAGTACACTGACAAGCGAAGCAGTTGGCCGAAATGTACATGCAGATGCTGGAAACCCACAAAGACGTCTGGACCGAGATTTTTCGTCACGTGCACGACCATCCAGACCAACCTTTCCTCATGCATTGCACGGGTAGATTTTGATCGTTCCTTTCGTCGTGCGTGAATATGACGGCTGACGAAAGTGACATTTGCAGCCGGCAAAGATCGGACAGGCACAGCAGCGATACTGATTCTCAGCCTCGCGGGCACTCCGCCTGAGCTCGTTGCCCGAGAATATTCGTTGTCCAGGATTGGCATCGAGCCGGTACGCGAACTTCTGTTGCACAAGCTCACCAGCGGCAAAGCAGTGGACCTTCGCTCTGAGAAGATCCAGATGGTCGCCAATTACTCGTGGGCCTCTCCGTTCTTATCGATGGCTGCCGGAATATACTGACGGATGTCGACAGGGCCGGTGTTACTCTCTCATTTCTTGAAGCATTGGCGCAAAAGTACGGCAGTGTCGAAGGGTACGTTCAGAATATACTAGGTTTCACCAGGACGGAGATGGAGACTATACGCCGACACCTGCATGAATAGACGTCGATGCGTGTGATGGCGCACGTGTAGTTGGCTCCACCAGGAAAAGTTACGAGGAGGCATAAATGTAAATCGCTAGGGTACACATCATACATGTATGGGTGTCTGCACAGCGGCAATAAGTAAACATGGACACGCAGGCATTGTCGGGAGTGCCCGTGCATAGACATCACTTCATTCTCCCTTTGTCGGCCTGTTTCCTTTCGTTCCTACTCTCTCCTCCTCTGACATCTTCTTCTCGACTCAAGCGGCGCATCTGCTTGATGAGTATCATCTGCCCTCTCTACACACGGATGGGAAGTCCCGATTGGTTCCGATCAATCTGCAGTAGAGTTTTCCAGCTGTCGATGATACTCCCGCAGTCGTTTGATCGTCTCCCCGTCGTCCGGGACAAAATCCACGCAGCAATCGCTTTCTCAAGTCCCTATGGAAGAGATGGAGTCTCAAAAGACATATTGCCCGTTCTTGCGAGAAGATAACGTCCACCTAGGGCTTGGTATTTCAAATACCTAGGGCTTACAATGATATGCCTACACCTTCCCCAACAGGGAGCTTGACGCGCGGGCCGCGGCGAGCAGGCGGCCACCTCTAACCACCAACCTCACCTCGTCCCAGACTGTCGGCAACCCGACGTTCCTCGCAACAGGACAGGCTTGCATAATCGCCCGTTATGGACAATGCCTCAGCGTCCCGTCCTCCGCCACGACCGGGACCCACTGCCCAGTCGTCGTCCTCCGCTCCGACGGCCGGCAAGAACAAGCCCGGCACTCGCTCCCGAACCGGTTGCGTTGAGTGCCGACGGTTAAGACGGAAGTGTGATGAAGCACGTCCCAGCTGCCTAGCATGTGCTGGCGCAGGCAAGACATGCTCTTATAACCAGCCGTTGCGCTGGGGAGGCCGAGCATTCAAGAAGTCTTCTTTCGGCCAGATCGTGGGCGACGGCGTGGGAATCATCGTGCAGGAGCCGCCGTCGCGTTCTTCGGTCCAGCAGCATCGCACCGATGCCACTCCAGCGTTCGTCTATGGCACCACTCGCGGGGACCAATCAAGCAATGCGGAGACTCTGTCTTCGGCCAAGGGCTCGTCGTCATCTTCTTCGCCGACAACGAGAAGTGTAAGCGAGAATGGCTCTTCTCCCAAAGAAGACGCTGAGAGCACGACGAGTTGGGAGGAGCAAGAAGCATCACGCGCAGTCAGCCATCCGCCGAGACGAAAGAATGACATATTCCCGGTCGTCCAGTATGCACAACCACCTGCTCAGATCAACTGGCTGTCCTGGCTGTCCCCACAACATCGATTTTTGGTCCACCATTTCTTGAACGGCCTATTGAGATGCATCTCGCTACACCCTGCTATGCAAGCTGAGTTCTGTTCGGCATTGGCACCGCTGGCCTTGGAGAAGTCTCATGGCGTTCATTTACTCAGCGCAATGTTGTTGGCATCGGCAAGACATCGACAGGCTCTAGGGAATAACATTGAGGATTCTCGGATTACCAAGTTCGCCAACATCTCCATTTCTCAGCTGGCTCGACAGCAAATCGGAAAGTCTGCCAAAGTCAACCAAGTGGCCGCTGCAACCGCCCTCGTCTTATGCATGACCGAGATTCAGGCTGGTGGCGAGAAACCAGGAACCTGGAAGATCCATCTGAAAGGTGCCAAAGCCATTCTGACAAATAGCGAGGCAATGAAGGAAGAGCATGACAGTCCTTCACCTACACTGCGACTCCTACGGCGCTGGTGTCAGTCTCTCGAGATCATATCCATGTCCGCTGGACGGCCAGAATCGACACCTGGGTTGTTCGAAAAACCTGCCGCCGGCCATATAGATATGTTCGAAGGGTTCTCGACATCACTCATTCCGATATTCCTGGAAATGTCAGACATCGGTCGAAGCGCGGTCGCTATCACACAACTTGAGCAAAGCGGCGCACATGACGTAGCGATTGAGACCTTGAAGGATTCAATGAGGCACCGCTGCCGGAGATTAGATCGGACCATGGGTTCCATGGCAGCAGAAATGCGGCCTGTCCTTGACCTCAGTCAAGCCACCCTCAGAGGACCTTCCGATGATTTTCAAGCCCTGAACGAGTTGTACCATCACGCAGCGCGACTCGAGATTCGGCATAACATCCTCATGCTCGAACCGACTGACCCAGAATCCACTGAGATCGTGGCGGCCGGAATTGCATGTTTAAAGCGCCTCTCATTCGAAGGCTCATCCCCGGCCGCGAAGACTCTTCATTCATGCTTTTCCTTGGGCTGTGCGGCATCCGTCGAAGAAGACCGTGACTTCATCATGGCGTGGATGAGCCGCCTGCACAAAGAATTCGGCATGAGAAATGTCCTGCATGCTCAAGCCATTCTTAAAGAACATTGGGAAAGGAACGAGAATGGTTTGCCTTATATTCGACCTCGCCATTTGGCTTGTGAGTATCTCTTGCACAACCCTCGCCGGAAGGATACACAAAGAAACGGGTTACTGACATGAAGCAGTTTTGAAAGGTTGGGAGCTCATCCTCTATTGACCCAAGTTTGGTCTGGTGATGCATATCCAAAACAAAAAAAAAGGAATCCGCAGACCTGCTACCAGAAAGTGTGC
>CATIWM010214722.1:0-13708 GCA_949671775.1 Mallotus repandus
TCAATTGAGCCATCTGAGCAAGTCTTGATCTTGTACATCCACCTACATGAAATGCGTTTTACATCTTTGGACCAAGTCCCAAGTTTGATTTTCAGCAAGAGCTTTGATCTCCTCTTCCATGGCTTTTCTCCATTCAGCTTTCTGTGATGCCTCCTCAAAGGATGTTGGTTCTTTTTCTTCTCCCATTATTGTAACATTAGCATACTTGGGATTTTTCCTTTTTCCCTGTTTGATCTTCTCAACTGTATTTATGATGTTGCAGGTTGTTCTTTTGGCATCTCCACTTCTGGTTGATCTTCAACATCTATCTTTTGATACACACCAGCCTGCCATGGCCTTTCTTAAGGTTGAGACTTCGTGACAGGCTTTAGACTCTGCTGAACTTCTGATGGCTTCTCCTCACACTGTTCATGCAATAGTTCTTCTTTATTGGAGTGAGGAAGTGCAACATACTCTGGTGTCCACTATGATGATGTCTCATTAAATATAACATTTCGTGAGACATAACATTTGCCAGTTGTAGGATCACAACATCTTCATCCTTTTCTGTGCTCATCATATCCCATAACGATACATATGATTGCCTTCTTATCAAACATGCTACATAGATGATCAGGTACAAATACATAGCAAACACATCCAAAAACTTTGAAGTGGCTCACTGTTGGTTTCATACCCCACAACTTCTTAAATGGAGATATGAATCCCATCTTTGGCTGAAGAAGTCTGTTGATTATGTGAGCTATTGTTCTCATGCACTCGGCCTAAAATTTCTCAGGAACATTCTTAGCATGCAACATGCTTCTGCATACTTTAACAAGATGCTTGTTCTTTCTTTCTGCAACACCATTTTTTTGTGGTATGTTTGGACAGGTCAATTGTCTCCTAATCTTGCATTGGATAAGATAACTTGAGAACTCATCAGAGATGTATTCTCCCCCATTATTAGAATGAAGGCACTAAATTTTGCTCCCAACTTCACTTTCAATCATCAGCCTGAATTCTTTGAACTTTGCTAGAGTTTCAGATTTTTCCTTTATGAAATAGACCAAGACATATCTTGAATAGTCATCAATAAATGTCACTAATTAGTGCATTCCATTGATTGATTATTGTTTTACTTTCCCAAATACATCTGAGTGGATCAACTTTAATGGTTATTTGGCTCTGAATGATGACTCCTCATATGAAAGTTAGTGCGCCTTTCCGTATTGACATCCAGCACAAACCACATCAACACGGACATCAAGATTAGGTAGCCCTCTTAATGAGGACTTGCTCATCATCATTTTCAACTGAGCTTATTATTGATTTGAACAGGAAGTGATCACTGTGTCGCCAATGTGAGTGATTGGTAGCTGCAAGTTATTTGCAGTTACCACAACTCGCTTGCCTTTATACTTTGATGCATTATGGAGCTTGTTTTTATCTCCTGTCATATGACTAGAATAACTAGAATCAAAGATCCAACACTTCTCATAATCAATTCTAGGAGAGCTAGAAGCACTAGATGCCTGCTCCTCTTGTACTTCAATTGTGGTAGCCATAAGACTAGGGACTTCCATAATCTTTGAACTGGAACACTCTTCCATTTGCACCATTTCTACTCTGGTTAATCTTGGTGGCAATTGCTTGTTGTTGCTGTATTGCTTTGAACAGTCTTCTTCTTAGACCAACAATCTCTGGCGTAGTGCCATTTCTTGCCACAGTTGAAACACTCACCATTCTGACGTCTAAAATTCTTAGATTGCTGATTGTTGTACTGTTGCTTTTGTTGAGCCCCCTCTGGTTAGACATTACCTCGTGTCTTTCCTCCATTCCTACCATAGAGTAAATTCTTCTTTTTTTTAGTGAAGAGCACCACTTCTCCAGTATTTAAGGATACTCCAGCCATTTGTTTTGCTAGAGTTTCTTGACTTACCAACAAATTCTCTAAGTCTTCGATTGAAGGTTGTATGTGCCAACCTTGAACTGTAACCATGCAACTATGGTACTGAGGTCGTAGTTAGTGAATGATGATTCTCCTCATTCTACTGCTGACTATTTTGGATGCCTCATCCAACTCAACAATTTCTCAACATGGGGACTTCACTTTAGTAAAATATTGACTAATTATCATATCTTTTTTGTGAGATAGACATTAGTTCATTTTCCAATAGTTGAAGTCTGGTGTCATTCCTTTTTGAGAACCGTAGAGCAAGAGAATCCTAAGCTTCTTTTGGTGTGGTAGCATTTCTGATGTGTTCCATCATCTCCTCTTCAATGGTTGTTTTGATGACAAACGTGGCTTTCCTAGCTTTAACTCTCCATTTTCTGAGATTACCATTATTATCATCTAGTGGTGGTGATGTAGTCTCCGTCCCAGCAATAATCTCCCAGAGATCTTGACCTTGCAAGTATGACTCCATGCAAGTCCTCCACATGCTATAATAATTATTATTTAATTTTTTAATAACATCGATATTTCCGGATTCTGCCGTAGTGACTTGGATTTAGCAGCCTCGCGTTTCACCAAGCAAGCGTGATTCCAAACCAATGATCTTCACAGTTCCAAACTGTGCACGTGCAAAATCTCTCCCTGCCGTAAATTAAAAATTCTCAAAAAAAAAAATTTTGATGTGGAAGATCAGCCAAAACTGCAACCATAGAGCATATTCAGAATTTTAAGAGAAATTACAACCACGGCTCTGATACCACTTGTTGAAATTTGAGTGTATAAAATAATAAAATAGCACATGAAAAATAGAACAATAAAATAGTGAATTAAAAATATTTTCACTAAAATAAAATTACTATTACAAGAGAATATTATTCAACCCAAGCCCAAAAAAAATTGCACTCTTTCTACACCACTCACACACAAACACACCTCACTCACTCACGTGGTATGAACTACACACTTTGCACTCTTATTTTTTTTAATGCTCTCACTTGCACACACATCACACACCTCACATTTTATTTATTTCACTCAAAACAAGCACACACCCACTTATAATTTTGCTCTCTCTTATTTTGTGCTTGTAGCTTTCTTGCTCTACCTGTTGCATTTAAATGGCAATGCAAATGGCCTTTATATAGCCATTGCCATGCATGAAAGTCAAGAAAAAAAATCAACAAATGCTGCTGCAACTAAGCAAAGAATTCAACAAACGTTTGTTGCACCGAATTTGGTGCAGCAAACTTGGACTTTTTTTAAAATTTTAATATTAGTAATGAATTTTAACATGTTATGATCTTAGTCATTACGATTCAATCCAAGTACCAAAGATCGGGTTTTTCTTTGGAGGTGGTGTTGAAGTGGACATAAAATTTTTAGGGCTTGTTATAGCGTTCAAAATTAATGGAGTACTGTAGGATTATGTGTGGAAGGAGCTAAATAGCTACGTTTTGTGCTGTGAGTTATTCGGATTTGCATGTAATTAATTAAGGCTAGCTAGCTACTTGAAGCTGCAATGTATAAAGTTTACAATGTTGAGTGATAATTTTCAGCCTGTGAGATAAATAATGAAGTGGAAATGTGTGGAATCCCTATCCAACCAGAATGCATTAATGTAAGTATAGTCTTAGTTAATCTATTTTGTTACGGTACTTGTCCAGTTTATTTTTGTTGCAGCGAGGGATAGAATAAACACAACAGAATCACGCATGCCTGAAACTTTCTCTACAATATTCATAACTAGCAAACAAATTAAAACCAAGGAAATTAAAGTACATTTTTGGAGAAGAATTTTCTAGAATTGGGCGTCGCTTTCTCCAGGCTGTTTGGCAAGAAAAGTACACTCTGTTGGACAAAGTGGTGATGGCCTTGAAGTCGACGTTGAGAACCTGAAAATTGCATAGTTTCAGAATCTTATATATTTTAGAATTCAGCATCTAATGATGAATTATTGTTTAACATGTTGAAGAACACGCTCATACAAGTTGAGGAAATTCGGGAATTTAAAATATCTGAAATCATACCAAATTTTAAAAAAAAAGTTAAAAAATTCAAGTATTAGTATCAAATTTAATTGATCCAACAGTTATCAATTATAGAATATTTTTTATTTTTTAAGTAAATAAAATGAATAAATCATGATACTAAATTTATCATTACGTCTCAAAAGATTTTTTTTATATATAATAACTCATAGTTCATAAATTTTCCTTAAAAGCATATACATAGACTATATATAAGAAAATCACAAAATATCACCGATCTTTTTTTTAAAAAAAGAAGGTACGAATTTACGGATAAATGTTTAAGAAAAAACTAACAAAATCAAGGCATCATTTGAAGGACCACTAGACCACCATCTATATACGAAAAAGAAGTATGATGATCCAAATTAATTATAGCAGTAAACTAGATTTATCAAGGAGGAAAAGGATGTGTTAGCACGAAGTATCCTATACCGTATTTTCACCAGCTTAAAAATAGGAAGAGAAAGGGTACTGCCAGTAGTTTAGAGCAAAGAGATGTAGAGAAGAGCATAGGTAGTTGGGAGGGAATCATATTGGTCTATGGCTCCGTCCATGTCTCTCATTTCTTTCTGCTCTCTTCTTTATCTATGCCTCCTTATCTCTTCGTATTTGAAGGAAGAAAAATGGCTCAAGACAAGCATCTTCAGCCTATGATCCATACTATTCAAGTCAGCAATCTGCGTCCACCACTTGATTGCAAGCACTCTACCAAAGGTTCCATGCTCTATCTAGCTAGCTAATCATATATATTGCTTGCTTAATTCTTTACTCTCTCTTCATAATTTAAGAAACTAACATGTTTTGTTTAGCATTCTTTCGCAGTTGCACGCTATTATATATACATATATATACCTTTTACATGATGAATGATATACTTAACTTGAATACCCAAAATCAAAATGATAAAAAGAAATCATATCGTTTTAGTTGATTTTGTGCAAATTTTTACGAGCTTCAAAAACATGGGTATTGTTTTTCAATGAACTTATCCTATCTTGTTTTACTTTATTACTTCTTCTCTTGGGTGGTATGAACAAAAGAAAGATTGCAAAGTGGTAGCAAGAGAATAATTTTTCATGGTTGACTTTTTTCCCCCTCTACAATATGAAAGTGACACTCCAACTACTTAAGACATTTGATCTCCATATACATGCTCTGCTAAAGTAAGTTTTTTTGTTTTTGTTAGTTTTATTGATGAGTGCATTACAATAACGTGAATATTTGTTGATGATCTAGTTCTTACATTGACCTGATGATATCATTGTTCAGTTGCCAAAAATAGTGCAACATTAAAGGTAGTCCACAGGCACGGTCCCTGCACCCAATTGAATCAAGAAAATGAAAAAGGTCCAAGATCAATCCAGAGTCGATTTAATCCACTCAAAGCTCTCCCAAAGGAACGATGTGAAGGAGACGGATGCTGTCAAACTTCCCGCAAATAGCGGTAGGTCTCTTGGCACAGGGAGTTACGCTGTCAACATCGGACTTGGTTCTCCTAAAAAAGAGCTTCCGCTCATCTTTGACACTGGAAGTGACCTCACTTGGGCACGATGTAAGGCTGCCGAGACATTTGACCCAACTAAGTCCACTTCCTATGCCAACATTTCTTGCTCCTCTCCACTTTGTAGTTCTGTTACTTCCGCTACAGGTACATGTAGCCATATATTTATGTTCTATCCTGTTCTCAGCATTGGCATGCACACTAATGAATTATTTGCCTCACTTTCCCTAACAACTTAAACGTATAAAGCCCAACAAACCAAATGGCTGGTTGTAGTCATTTTCGATATGATTGGAACAAGGTCTATTTTCTCATTTATGAAATTTACTCTACACATTGAATCTCTTTTCTCTTAAATAAATTAGTAATATGGCATTAGTGGCTTAATTTCTTAATATTGTAAAATCACAATAAATTTCACATAATTTTTGTTCAGTGCAATCAAGAAAATTCTAATATAAAACTTCTTACTAAGGAATGTTTTTGCACAAAAATTTAATGGTGTCTTACCCTACTAAACCAACTATTTAGATTATCTTAAATAAATCTCTAGTATTTCCAACTGCCTCATAGCATTTATTTTTCTAATAACTTGCAAATATTATGGGAAGGGTTTAAAAATTGAATTTGAGGTTCCTCCCGGTCTCGAGATTGGATTGGAGGATCTTGATGAGGGAGGCAATCAGGCGGATCAAGCGACGGGTGGTGCAGCACGTCGGAAGTCGGTGCTGGCTCTTCACATGTGACATGGAGTGACAAGAGGGTATGAGATTCCTCTCATCTCGAACTTGAGGGATCACGCCTGGGTGCTTCATCGGGAGCAGGTTAGTACTTCGAACTCATTTTTTTTTAAATACTCCCTTTGATGCTATATCTCTCCTGCATGATAAGAATATAGGAAGTTAGTGCTTGCGAATTTAGTAATGAATTAGATTATTTTAGAAAATTAGTGTTTATGATACTGTCCTTGTTAGGATTAGCTCCCTTGTGTGTTCAATGACTTTTCGAGATGTACTTGCTAAGGTTTTGCCCTCTTTAGACTGCATGCTAGGACTTGTTTGCCATGTTTCCCATCCTGATTGTGTGACTGCATTTACCTGCGAATGACAAGAAAATAGCATTTACTATTAGTTTAAGTAGGAAGAGATTTATGAGTCAGAATTTTGTTGACTTCCCTTTCAGATCCTAGTAAAACCTCTGCTATTGCCTGGTAGCTTTACTAGAGCTAAGAAGCTTTATCAGGAGCTGCCCGTAGAGGTATGAGACTGGGTGTGTGGTCTCAACTTTGATGGCCTTTTGGTCGGTCTGCTGGAGGGACCAAAGACATTGAGGAGTCGACAGGCGACTATGACTGCTCTGATTGAGAGGTGGTCGGACTGCACCCACACCTTTTATTTCCAGTTAGGGGAGATGACAATCACACCCCTCGATTTTGTTGCTATCACAGGGCTTGCTTTTACTGGTCAACTGATCCTTTTTGACATCCTAAAGGATTCTGTGGGGCTGTGTCATGATTTGCTAGGTTGCCCCCCCTGAGTTTAAAGTTGGTCGGGGCAGTCTGATTTTATATGATCGGCTCTAGCAGGCCTGCGATGATGTTATTGGAGATGGTGTCATCGATATCAAGAGACGTGTCTGGTGCTTTATCTTTTATCTGATGAGCACGGTAATATTCCCTAACATGTCTTGCACCGACAGCTGATCTTGGTTACTTCCTCTATTACAGGACCTTAATGCTCTGCGAGGTTATGATTGGAGTTTTGTTGCCTATGGCTACCTCCTTCGTGGCCTGGATGGCACATGCAAAGATAGTTCTCGGATGTGCGGTGCACTACTGGTAGTTAATGTGAGTTGCTTTAGATACTTTATTATTCTCTTTTCTTCATTTCTGAGTACATAGTTTCTGATGTGTTCTTTTTTGCAGATTTGGGCCTTTGAGTTCCATGTGCTGGCTCCTCCTATCATTGTCGGGATGCACGAGGGGTTCCCTCGTTTCCCTATCTAGACTGCTCAGCCTTGGAGGGGCTCTATGTGGACTTTGGAGGAGACCCGTGCTGCTCTCACTGAGCTGACGTTTGATCAAGTCGGTGCTTTCTCTCTTTTTTCTTATTCTGAACTTCCTATATTCTAATTCTGACAGCTAATTCTGATTTCAGATACATCTTTAATGGTGGTGGAGAGGCCATCCCACAGCCTTCTTGGAGGCGATGATCGAAGCCTGGGAGATTACCGGTAGGCGGATGCTAATTGTTACGCCGGTTGATTGCGCTTGGTACCTTGGTGAGCATATAGCGAACTAGTTATTGGGACCTACTGATCGCCGTGTCCTTTGTCCTCCTCCTCTAGACATGTTTTGGGGGAAGGATATGGTGGGTCGTACTCTTGATGAGTCATTGGTCGGGGCTAACCATCAGCTGTACCTAGAGCCAAAAAGTGTCTCAAATTGTGAGAGTCTCATTCCTCGCCTGATTGATGGCACTGCAAGGGACTTTGTGGTTGCTCCGGCTGCTACGGTTGCGGGTGTTTCTTCCTTTTCTGCCCCCCAGGTATGCTTTGTTTCCCTTTTTATGTGATTGTATTTATAGTTTCTCATTCTGACTGCTCTTGCTTGTGTTTGACAGCCTCATTCGAAGAGGTCCCATGCCAGGAGTGCCACTAAGACTTCAGGTAGTACTGGAGTTACTGATGATGCCCCCACTAGTACTGCTCAGATAATCTTTGGGGTAGCTACATTGCCATTACTCCCTGTGGTTTGGGCGCCTAACCTCCATGGTGAGGTGGTGACCCAAGTGGTTCCAATGTCTACTGAACCTGTTGGGTTCACCCTAAGGATGCTACCCATATAAGTTTTTGTCTGTCTTTACTGCTTTGACATTTTAGGTTTACATTTTGTTGACTGTTTTGTCTGTAGGTTCCTCGGGACACAGCCATGTACTGATACTAGTGCGCTTCAGGCTTGATGAGTCACTACGTCCATTACTCGATGGAGGCTTATGTGAGTCTTTTACACTTTGGCTTGTTTTCCCTGTTGCAATTATGTAATAATATGCGTGTGTATGTTGTGAATGCATATGTTCTAATCCATGTATGTCATGATGATGCAGTTTGAGTATGCGAGGATGATGCGGGAGCGAGATGAGACTATCCATCATCAGGAGTCGGTACACCAACAGGAGGGCACCCATTATCAGAGTGAGATCTAGAGGTTGTGGACTGAGCTGGAGGGGTTGAGGATGCTTGATACTGGACCCAGCCAGAGAGGATCTCCAGATGTGAGTGATGACGACGACGACGATGATGATGTCAATGGCGAGGATGGGGCTGAGTCTTGATTTCCCCATTTATTTTATTTTCTGAATGTACTGATGAAAAATTCTAGATACTTCTAAGATGTAGATAACTGACAAGCTTTTTTTAGGCCTTCTAATACTTTCTGATTTTTATTTCCTTTTCTTTATCCGTCTCTTCGTTTGCTTGCCATGCCACCATAACAAGTGCAATGAGATGGAAAAAGTTTAAAACAAAAATTAATACAATTACATCATAGAAAGATATGAACTCTAAGATGCAAATTTTGCCTTTGTATAAGATAGATATTGATTCAGGCATTTACTTCTCAGCATGGGTAATTCTAAGAATTCTTCTCATTTATGCTGAGTAGCATTTATCATGGGCATGGCTACATGTTGAATACTTCAAAATGATGGTACCCTAATTAGCCTTTCCATCTTTTTTTATCATTTTGTCATTTCATCATCATCATTCTAGGGGTAACATCTTCAGAATACATAACATGTGGGAGCTTTCCTATATGCCCATGTTAAATGATTCAGCAGTAATGGGCCGAATGTTAAAGAAGCTCGTGTAAGGTTCAATGAAATGCTCATCATTATCATAAGAAAAATCACACAAGTAAGCAAACATCACTGCATTTAATTTAGAGTTTAATACATCAAAAGGCTTGAATGGATCAACAATACAAACACCATTGGAGCTAAATTTATCATTGAGCAGGATATCATTTATGCTGGTTTTGGCGAGGGTAGCAATGTAGCTAGTGGTTCCATCTTGGGGTCAAGCTTGCTAGAGGGTTATTTCAATTAATCTTGTTCTTCCTTCTTCTTCTCTTGTTCTTTTCCATCTTCATCCTTGGATTCAAGCACATGTTTGCAATTAGAAGGATCCATTTTGTCACCACTCGGGTCATAGGTAGGGCTCAAGAAACTTGCTTCTGATGCCACCAAGGGTTCCTTTCCTTTACTTTCTAGTTTTTTTATTTCTCTTTTGAGAACATATTGGATAGAACATTCCATTAAACCCTCGCGGAGCCTTGGAGAGATGGTGTATCATGCAAGCGTGTCTTGGTAGTTGGGCAAAGGGTTGGTTTTGACATTGGGTTATTTTTCTGGATCTGCGATTTTGTCGGAGCCTATTAGATCTTGGATCTTCCACTTTAAAGTGTAACAGTTATCAGTTATATGGCCTGGCACTTGGTGGAAGCGATAGTAGAGGTCGGGGTTAACATGTGCTGGTAGGGGGGTTAGGTAAGACTTTTGGTTCAAGAGGTCTTAAAAGGATTTTTTGTTGAAGTTCTTGGAAAATTTTGGAGGGAGGGCGGTCAAACTTCAAGAACTTTCTAGGGCAATCAACTACATGTGGTTTTGGAAACTCTTGATGATCATAGTCTGTTGAGGTCTAATTACTTATTTTCTGATGCTTTTTTCAAATCTTGGGGCAATAAGGCTGACTGGTGTGGTCTTGAGAGAGTTGATTAAAGCCTTTGATCAGGGTCCTAGTATTTTCTCTAACTAGGACTTCAAGCTGGGTGATCTTGCAGGCTAATTCAGAAGCAGTTGCACTAGTTAACTTGGGAAAGGACTGGAAAACCCTTTCTTCAGAAAGCTCACAATTGTATTCAATATCACTAGGCATACTCATGACTTCTTTCTTTTTGTTCATCTTAGGATTTGGAGTGCCAATTGCCCCCTTGTCATTATTGCCTAAGAGGTTTATCTCATCCATGGTATTTGGGGTTTAGTCCAAGGTGTCCCTTACTTCAGTCTTGAGGATAGCCCTAATTTCAGCCCGGAGGATGTCAGTCAAACCCCCATCAGCCACAAATTATTTCACATGCTCTTTGAGTAGATGACTGATGCTTTGATTCCCAAATAGTTCAACCATTCTGATGTTTAACCATTGCTAGCCTTTCTCGAGAGACTTTGAGAGACCTAGAGCTTGTAAGACTTTCGAGGAGCTATGTTTCTGCACAAGTATGCATGTTAGGATGATAGGAGGAATGATGCATGCATGTAAGACATGATGAATTCTACAAAAGAGAAGGGTTAGCATGTATGCATGGCATAATAGTTATAATCTTGCTAATATAGTGATATAAAATGGCTGCCAAAAAAGATAGTGAGTTAGTACATGATGAAATATCCTGTATGCATGAATGTATGCATGAGGAAAGAGAATGGAAAAAGTAAAATGAAAAAACAGGGTTAGTGTAAAACCTGCAAAATGAACAAACCAAGCAGATGCAATCTCTCTTTCCAACCTTATTACTTCACGTGGTATAAGCTTCTGTCCTAGGTGGGTTTTTGAATCATAGCCATCGAGGGACTATGGTTCCGCTCTTAGACTAGGCCATTTTCATTCATGATGATCATATTCAAGAGGTAAACTAGGGAACAATGCCCAAATATACTCAAGATAACCACACAATGTCAATAAAAGATCCACTCGTCAATTCATAAATTTTGTCTATAGCTTGTGCGCGCCCCCGAGTGCATGGACTATAGCCAACAGAAGGGATCCAAATTTATGTCCCTCTCATCGACATTAGGTGTGTTTACCAGGAGATATAAAAGGTCTCATTCGGTAGTTTGCAATTTGACTCTTTCAGCATGAATGTCCACAATCTAGTTAAATTCTTGATTTATCCACTTGATATGACAAGGACAAATGGATGACTTCTATAGGTTCCATCATCAAAGTTGTCTCTATTTGTCAGCCCTTACGGACTATCCAAATTGAGGTGAATGATTCTTATCATTTCTTGTGTATCGGACTTACACAAAGTAGACGAGGATCACACCAGTCTAAGTGTGGACAGCTTATGAAGATTGACATAATGACAACAAATGGTGGCAGACACTAGAGATGCCATATCATTTGTAAATGTTAGGTTAAACAGATAGTATTAAGATAAGGATAGCATGCAAGAGCTAGGTGGGATCCTAAGGGAGATTTCTACTGGTTTATCCGCATGAGCTGTGTCGGGCTTACGGCTTGGGTTCCTTTAGCGAGAATGCCCCCATATGACTAGGGTTATAGACTCTGGTTAAAGAGTCTAGCATTCTTTTAACAACTCGGTCGCCCCCCTTTAGGACTTGGGTTACAGACTCTGGTCAGATGAGCCCAACAAATGCATGAGTAAAGGCTGAAGGTGATAATACCTATCTTTGTCGCCCCGTGACTCGATTGGAATTATGGTGGCAATGTCATTTAGTACTATAAAGGGTTTAGGGACCATGATGCATATGGTAAGTGTAATGATATGCAGTTATGTTGTTGTGAAGGTGAATAAACAAGTTATGTATAATAAGAAACAGTCTTTCATTCATACCCCTCTAATCAGTAGTCCTCAATGGAGTCGCCAAAAACCTATAATCATTCGTAGGATCACGAGGATCCGTGAGCTTATAGCATCAGGGCACACAGGCTAAATGGCAACTATCTACTTGATTTCCATTTTGTAATTGTTTGTTGGAGGGTCTACTTGAATAGGCCACATAGCTTGGAGTCGCCACTAGACTTGAATCGGGAAGAAGTGAAAAATCACTTCCATAATTAGAGAATTCGGGTTCGGGGGGTAGGAGTTACTTATCTTATTTCTTATTATACATATTTGCTTATTTATTCACTACTTCACCTAATTTTGGTTTTATAATGCATTAGTACCACATACAAGCATTGGTCAGTTAAAATTGGGAATAAAGTGCGGGATAGTTAGATTGACGAGTGTTCATCACAAAATAAATAAACAAGCAAGCATTTACCAATCAAGCAAATAGTCATGTAAGCAGGGTAAGCAAGTATGCACATATCACACAAGCATACAAGAAATAATCAAAATAAGCAAGCAAATAAAAAAAAAATGGGAAAATGGATTAAGGATTACAACTCAAGAAAAAGCCTATTCTAATAAATACAACCAAAATAGAAATAAATGGGAGAATCGGGATTAAGGATTATATTGCCTTGAAAAAGTCTATTCTATTAATTACATTGAAATAATAAAAGGAAATAAAAATGAACATATTCTAATAAACCTACAAAATAGGGGTTAGTTTTCATGCACATGCAAGCACACATCACATATAGACAATTTAATATATTACATTCATTCACAATTGAAATAATAAATGAAAGGGATAATTAAACACAAAAGCAAACAATGATGCTAATGAATGCATGATGCAAGACTTAAAAAGTTGGGTACTTTAATGTAAAGTCATTATTTTTATCATTCAAAAATAAGATTTTTATGATGATATAAATATTAGGGAATTAAAGTGGGAAAGTGCAGATAAGATAATAAAAGTGATAAATATATTATTCTCATCATAAAAATATTAACTTTATGATGAAAATAATAAGTTTATCAAAGAAAATAATAAAATGACAAAGATAATAAACATGCAATAAAATGATGATAGGATGATAAAAATATTATTTTCACCATAAAAATGAGGATTTTATGATAAGAATAATAAATTTATCAAAAGGAGTAATAGAAATGATGAGGATAATAAATACTCAATAAAGAGTAATAATATAATTGAAATAATAAGAGGTGATAAAAATATTATTTTCACCATAAAGATGGAAACTTCATGATAAGAATAATAAATTTATCCAAGAAAATAATAAAAATACAATTAATATGACAAAATAATAAATATGCAGAATTTAAAATGGTTAAAATGGTAAGGATGTCATTCCACCATAAAAATATCTCCTTCGTGATGAAAATGACAACTTTACCCCTAAAAGGCATAAAGGTAATAAAAATCACAAAAATGCTATAAAAATAATAAAAATAAAGTAATAGATATATAAATAAATAAAAGTGTAGAAATAAATAAATTGAAATGATACAGATGATGTTTCGATCATAAAAATATAAGTTTTATGATAAAAACATTAAATTTACCATAAAAGACATAAATATAATAA
>CATIWM010214836.1:0-21636 GCA_949671775.1 Mallotus repandus
GTGTAATTTGTTGATAACATGGGGTAATGTGATGTAAATGGTCTTTTTTTTTTGGGCATTTATGTAAACATCCCAACTAATTAATCTACTTTATCTTCTAGGAAACTCATTTATCTACCTAGTTCTAGTAATATGTGAAACTTTTTTTATTCAAAATAAAATTCTTTTCCCACCCAAATTGTGATTTTTGTACAAAATAAAATTCTTCTCCCACCAAAATTTTCAATCAAAAATTATGAATAGTTTTAATTCCCACCAAGTATTAGTATTATGAATAGTTTTAATCACAATATATTCTTTGAACAATTGCTACGTGAATTTATTTTTTCATTTAAAATATAATTCTTCCACTAAAGTTTAAATTAGTCATGAATATTTTAAAATTTCCCTCCAAACATAGTTCTAAATATTTTTAACTTTCCACCAAATATTGTTCTATAAATTAAGTTCTTATAAGGATAGAAGAAAAATTCATCAAATGCCTTTACAAATAGATTTAAATGTTGATGCAACATACTATGATGAAGCACAAAGTCAATTACAAGATGTTAACAGTGATTCAAGAAATTTAGTTTTGGACCTCAATGTCAGTCCAAATTCTCCCTTTGTTGAAATATCATCATCAAATCATTTATTCTTGGATTTAAATAGTGAGCCATGCCTAGAAGATGATACACAAGTAGAACAACTCTTGAATAATGGTATGTCCTTTTTTATTATTTAATTCAGTTTGTTTTATTTTTTTAGAATATTCAGTTTGTTTTATTTTACTTTGTTTTATTAGTTATTTGATGAACAAGTATTTTTTTTTTAAGAATTTGATGAACAAGTATTAAAGAATTGAAAACCTGTTAATACGTGAATTACTTGTCTAAGAAATCCATATTTCTAATGTAAGTGTTCATGTCATCTTCAATTACATAATGGTGTACTGACCAATACAAGAGATGATGGGAAAGCCACTACTGCCCTGACTGGTTACATGTTATTGTTATGCCATTATACACAAGAACGAGTAGAATTGATCAATAAAAGAAGAAAATGGAGTAAAGTACAAGTACCGGTTGTTGATGTTGATTACTTTTCATGTTAAATTCTATCCATAATTTTTTTTCATCAATATGATAATATATGTACACTGACCATTTTATTTTTTGTTCTTTTATTTACAAATAAAAGAAATATTATTGGTGGTAGTGTAAATGTTGAATTGTCACCAACACCAAGGGCAACAAGAAAATATAATTTTTTAACTAATGAAGAGCGTAGAGCCATGTATGAGATGCTATTGTAAAAAAGTGTCAATGGAAAATTGAAAAAGGACATGACAACAAAGGTGGCTACAACATTTTCAGTGCCTATAAAAATCGTTCAATGCATTTGGAAACAAGCAAAACACAGTGGCATACGTGTTGATGTATCTCATAGAAAGACAAATTTTGGCCGCAAAAGAGTACATATTGTTCGATTCCGTGAGATCCCTTTACATAAACGGACAACTCTTGCCTCTTTAGCTTGTGCCATGAACATTAGCAAGTCTGCATTATTTAGATGGCTAAAATCAGGAGATATACGGCGACATACCAATGCTATAAAGCATTTTCTTAAAGAAGAAAATAAAAGGTCCTATTTGGAATTTTACATATCAATGCTTGAAGAAAGTAGCATACAAAATGATCCAATTTTCATGGGAATGTATAACATTATTCATATTGATGAGAAATAGTTCTACATGACAAGAAAGATAGAGAAGTAGTACTTGTTACCTGATGAAGAAGATCTAATGCATGCTTGTAAAAGCAAAAATTTCATTGGAAAAGTGATGTTTTTAGTTGCTTTAGCTCGTCCGAGGTTTGATGTACAAGGAAATGAACTTTTTTCTGGAAAAATTGGCATATTTCCTTTTATCACACAAGAGCCAGTTAGAAGGACTAGTGCTAATAGAGTTGTAGGCACACTAGAGACAAAACCAATAACTTCAGTGAATAGAGAAATTATAAGGACATTCTTAATTGAAAAAGTCCTACTTGCAATCAATGAAAAATGGCCAAGAGAGGATTCAAGATTTCCAATATTTATTCAACAAGACAATGCAAGAACACACATTGATCATAATGATGAAGAATTTTGTCGAGTTGCTACACAAGATGGTTTGACATTCGTTTGATGTGTTAACCTCCAAATTTACCAGATTTGAATGTGTTGGATCTTGGGTTTTTTAGTGCCATTCAATCCTTATAATATAAAGAGTCACCTAAAAATATTGATGATCTTGTTAATGCTGTGGTGAAATCAATTGAAGCTTTTCCTTCAAAGAAGTCTAACCATATATTCTTGACATTGCAAATGTGCATGATAGAAATCATCAAATCAAGAGGCTCCCATAAATATAAAATTCAGCATTTGAAGAAAGCAAGGTTAGAGAGTGAAGGTGAACTTCCGCCTCAAATTAAATGTGATCCATTGTTGGTACAAAAAGTTCTCAATTATTTAAATTAAGTGTAGTTTCTAGTTTATGTATTGTACATTGTAGTATGTTTTTATTTTATGCTTAATTTATGCTTAACTTTGCTTTTAGTACTCATTATTGTCTTTATATTTTATGGGAATATATAATGCGTTACTGAGAAAATTAGACACAAGGAAAAGAAGCATATGGCATCCACTACAGCTTATTAGTTCTTTCAAAGATATGCATCATTATTAGATACTCCTTGGATTTATATGTAACTAAACGATAAAGTTCTCATATTTTTGGCATATTTTCAATCACTTTCTCATGGTAAAGAAAACATTTATTTTTCATTTGGATAGATAGCAATGTCTAATTGAGAGAAAAAAATAATATGGGTTTATTCTTTTACTAGTTTTGACATTACCAACTTTTTTTATTTTTTCTTTTGGAACTTTTAGACAATCAACTTATTGGCAAACATGAAAGTTGGTCAAGTGACAGGTGCACAATTTTGTGGAGTAACAGGGAAAAATGTGAAAAAAAAAAAAATTCAAGAAATGGGGTAAAGCTACTTGACCAAAAAAAAAAAGGGGTAAAGCTTCTGCATTGAAAATTTGAGAAAATAACATTCAAAATAGAGTATTACTGACAAAAAAAAAAGATGACTAGTTCGCAAAACTGACAATACATACTACAAACCTTCTCTTGCCCCTCTTTTCTCTATGTGAAGAGAAATAGTATGAAATTATTAATAAAAGTTGGGAAGAAAAATATTCAACATGGTAACCTTATGCTTGTTGATATTCTTTTTCTTCAAAAGCTTCTTCTCCTTCCTCTGGAAATTTGTTAAATCAAATCCACAACATGCATATTTAAGTCAAAATCTTTTATATTTTTCTTCTTTTTCTTATTAAGTACCAAAGTAGAATCAAAAGAAGGTTTAGACTCTTCTCCTATGGAATCTTGACATATCTCCATTATTTTTTAAACATCTCTTCAATTTCTTGAGGGAATATATATGCCAATTTTTTTTATTATGGTGTAAAATGGAATTGCTAATTAATGAATTCACGTTGGAAAGTAAAAAAAATTGGGAGTTGGAAGTGTTTTATAAATACTCAAGTGCTAGAAAAAATTTACCCTAAAAGCAATATAAGGGTAAGTTTGGAAAGAAGAGTTTATTTTTTATTGGTAATCTCAAAAAGATAATTGGAGTGAAACAAATTATATTTTCTTAAAAGACAATTAGAAAAGAATGGAGGGAGCATTAAGCCACGCTTAATGGTAGGCAGGCAATGATGTGTATGAGAATGGACCTTTAGCTTTCCTATGAGATTCAAGCAAAACCTGCTTCTCCAGCTCCCTAACATAGCAATTTCTACAAATATGTCTCCAATCATAGAGCGACACGTGAAAAGTGCTCTTGCTATGATTTCTCCAAAATTTAAAGTTGCTCCTCAAATCAGAATACATTCTTTTTTTCGATTAGACACAACCAACCTAGAGCTACGCCAATAAATCTACCTCATAACAAGAAAGGTACGAGCAAATTACCCACTGCATTTTGCTTAGGTCCCTACAGAGTCCAATAAAATTTTTTGACGATGACCACGAAGAAAGAAGATGATAGATCCACACATTTGATTTTTTTACAGAGAGATGGAAGAGAGTAGCTTGAGTTTTTTTTACGTCATATATGTTAATAAGGAGAAGGGGACACTAAGGTATTTATTTTTAAGTTTTTGAGACATTTTGGCAAAAAAAATAAAAGGGGTGGATTTTAGTGGATGAAAGGTGTTTTTGGGACATTTATTTAAATATTCCAATATGTAATTAACACATACAAATTATCCTTTCTATTATTTTCTTCTCCACTCCCTTCTCCGTTCATCGGATCTTGATGAGCTTGCCACTCTCTATTGACCTCCGCTAGAAATTCACTGCTGAGGATATTATGCAGAGTGTAGATTGATCTTGATGGTGGTGAAATCAAATAAGGTTTTGTTATCTTTAATTAATTGAAGATTTTGTGGTCTTTAAGAGGATTATTATTGTTACTACTGTTAGTTTTATCTATGTTTTAGTATGTTGCTATTAAGCATTGATTCAGATAAGACCAATGAAGCAGCGTTATAGAAGGCAATTGAAAATGCTTCTTCACTGTAATGTGGATTTAATACTAGTGTTGTTGAGTATGTTAGTTATACTGATACAAAAATAATCCCAGGTCACTATGTGATATATACTGGGAATTACTGGTTAAAGACCCAACAAATTCACCAACAGATGGGGTGTTAAGGCAATGCTATTTAGCCATGGAAGAGCCACTCAACTCAGTGTATAGACAAGGTAGAGTTGCTAACAACTCAATTGGGCCATTAGAGATAAAGGTAGTGAAGAATGGGACATTTGAAGAGTTAATAGATTATGCAATATCAAGAGGTGCAATAATTAATCAATATATGAACCAATATGTATTAGCTTCACACCATAATGGAACTATTAGAATTAAGAGTTATGTCTATAGTTTGATATTTATTTACAAGAGAAAAAAAAAGGTATATGAAGTATTGGATAAATTACCTAGCAAGATCAACGTTGGTGCTAATTTATGGTCTGCTTTAGATGAGCAATATGAGTTAGGCATTTATCAATTTTTTGGTTGTCAATTTTGTATATATTTTTACAATTTAGTATACTTTAAGTATATTTTATGTTTCTAATACATTGTATACTTAATAATAATAAATTTTTCAATAAATCTTTTATATCAAAAAATGTTTACCCTCAATAATTTAGTTAATTTATTATATATTATATACTTTACAATTGTACATAAATAGTTTCAAAAAATTTAATAATTACAATAGAGAATGGAGTATTTTCCATATCTGATTAGCATATGATCCGTATTTGATCAGTATATGATCGTATCTGATCGATATATGATTAGATATAAGAAATTAAATTTAAAAATTTATGCAAAATAAAATATTAATTTTATTTTTGACTCTTAATTTATGTTGATGCCCCATTTAAACATGTTCTCTTTTCGGTTGGATGTTTCATCATGTAACAAATTGTACGCTTTATTAAGGATAGAGTCCCTCTTAGTGGTTTGATTTGCAATACTTTCTGTATATTATCAGTATATGATCTGTATATGATCAGTCAGGGATGGATCCAACTTTGCATTTGGGGAGGGGCCAACTAATTTATATAACTAATAACAAATATTGCTGTTAAGAAGTTATATCATCAAGTTAAACTAACATAATAACGATATAAAATGTATTAAAATTTAGATTTTTGTTCTTTCAAATCACGAAAATCATTTGCAAGTGAATCTAAACTAAACGTTTTGGCAATTTGTTTTTCAATATACACTAACAACTCAATCAAAATTACAAATCTAAAATTAACACTAAATTGCAATTTATTTATCTGATTTTATGCACTTTCAAGAAAAAAGTTGATCGTCCTCTTATTGTCTTTCTTCTCCAAGGATTTAATTGGTAAGGTGTGTTATTTTATTTTAGTTTTTTTTTTTTCAAATGAGAGCGGTCACCATTAACTTATGGCAAAAGAGAAGAGAGCTATGTTCTTTTTAGGGTTACAAAACAAGGGTTAATTTTTATTTTCTATTATATATACTGAGGTTTAAAAAAAAATGGGAGGGGCCAAGGCCACCCCCAACATTAACTTGGATCCGTCCCTGTGATCAGTATGTGATCAATGTCCGATCAGTGTATAATTCGTATATGATCAGTTTACTGGTTTCTTACACTTTTATTAAGCTTCTAAAGGAATACTAAACAATGTCATTATATTTTTTAACTGTTTTATACATCAAATTATATTTGTTTATGAATAAAAATAATGAATTATATATGTAAGACATGTACTAGATGTTTTTTTTGTCAATTTAAAATATGAATAATCAGAAATTTTGTATATGCTTTTATCAATTTAAAATATATTATGTATATTGTAAGTTTCTGATACCATATCTTAATTACAATCATCATTAAAAACGGACTTCTAATACAACTTATATTTGCAGAAATACAACAATTACTAATTTTCAATTTAAAATAGTCATTTTGGTTATGGTTGGACTCAAGTCTACTAAAGTCCAACTCTATTATGATTTTTTTTATTTTAATTGAATAATAATAATAATAATAATAATAATAATAATAATAATAATTATTATTATTATTATTATTAAATGGGCGATTGGTTCAATTTCAAATAAATGGTTACAGTACTATTGAAGAACCAGAGCAGAACACAACATAGCACACTACTGTGTTCTTCTTTTTGGTTTTCAAAATTATTTTTTTCCCAAGTGGAGGTGTTTTGTTTGGATCTAACCTAATTTGGAAATAACTGTTGTTTGCTCTAATTATATGGTTATTATTGCACCTTAGATTTTAGATTAAAATTATTATGATTATTTAGATTTTAACATTATTATGATTATTTTAATTTAATATATTATTATTATTATTTATGCATGAGTGTTATGTGTGCGTGGACTTTATGCATGAATTTGTATGAGTGTTGTGTGCGTGGCCTAGATTTGTTTAACGTTATTATGATTATTTTAATTTAATAATAATAATAATAATAATAATTTTAATATTATAATAGTTATGCATGAATATTATTGTGTATAAGTGTTAGTGTGTGCACATGAGTGTTAGTGTGCGTGCATGAGTAGGGGTGGCCATGGGCTGGTTCGAAATCTGAACCGGTCTTGAACCAACCCATTTTTAACCGTCTTGGAACCAGGTCGAACCAGAACCGAAATCGTACTATTTTAGGTTTCAGGTCGGTTCAAAATTTTTTTGAACCGCGAACCAGAAGTTCAATGGTTCCGAACCGTGAACCAGAAGTTCAATGGTTCCGAACCGTATATATATATATATATATATATATATTAGATTTAATTTTTTTAAGACACAATCATTTAATTTTATTTTTATATATAACCAATTATTTAATGAAAAGATTAGAGAATAAATATAGATAAAATAATTTTGATAAAATAAATATTGTAAATTATTTGCAAAAAATAGAAATTTATATATAATATTTATATAAATCAAGTGTTAATATGACAATATGACATTCAAATAATCAAATGTCTATAACTAAGGTAATAAATTTAAACACACACACACATATATATAAAGAAAGGGGCCAAGCCAAAGGCCCGTTGGAGGTTAGCTTGATGAATGATGAATTGATGATCATCGGTGTCACTTTTTTTTTTAAAATATTAGCTAGGGCCTGAGTGACCGTTTGAGCAAAACGGTCACCATCCAAATGATAATTTTTTAATTAAATTATATATAAATTATAAATAAATAATACAAATGACTAAATTGACCCTAATAACATTTATATTTTTAGGATAATATGGTAATTTTAAGATAAATTTTTTTCTATAAATACCTTCCCCCACTCACAATTTTTTACACAATTATTCACATTCATACTCTTTCATTCATTTTCTCTCAATTTTACTTCTCAATATTCTCTTATAATCTTCTTCTTATTATTATTACTCTCTAATTATTATTATTATTATTATTATTATTATTTCTTCAATTTTTTTTTGAAAAATTTTGTATTTTCTCCATAAATCAAATGACTTCCAATAGAAGAAGAAGAATTGAATTTGAGAATGAACCATCTATTGTTGATTTAGACAATATGATGGATCATTTAGAAGAACAATTTGTGGACACCGAAGAAAATTTGGTGGAAGAAATTGGCACCAGTATATCACAAGAGCAAATGCAACCCTCACAATCACAAATTAGAGGTGGAGGTCGAGGATGAGGAGGATCTGATATTTTTCAAGTACATTTCAAGAAAACTCAACAACAAAATGGCTTGTATGAAGTAAGTTGTAACTATTGCCCAAAAAAATACCCATACAAAGCTGGAGGTGGGTACGGAACGTTTAAACGGCATTTAACTACCAAGCATCCAAACCAAATTAGAGTGGAAAAACAACAAACGTAAATTTTTGGGTACATAGGTTCTTCTTCTACTCCATCTCAATTATTTAAATATTTGGATGAAAATAATAAAGTTGAATTAGCTAAAATGATTTGTATGAAACATTTATCCTTTAATTTTGGTGAGAAAGTAGGATTTGTTAATTATTGTCAAAATACATTAAGTCCATGTGTAAAACGTATACCTAGAAATACTTTAAAACGTACTCTTTATAAATTATTTTCAAAAGAAAAAAAGAAGTGCATAAAATATTTTTAAATTTTGATGGACGTGTATCAATTTGTTTCGATATATGGAGTGATCATTGGCAAAAACACTCATATATGAGAATAACTTGCCATTGGATTGACAATGAATGGCAAATGTAAAAAAGAATTATTGCATTTCGAGTTTTTGATGACCGGCATACCGCTGAAATTTTTTTTAGAATTATTCAAAATATTTTCTATAGGTTTTGATAATGCGGCTGCAAATACTGCATCTATAGCTGAACTAAAAAATATTTGTCAACCAAATATTGGTGAAACATTTTTGCATATTAGATGTGTTTGCCATGTTTTAAATTTATGTGTACAAGATGGTTTAAGGTCATTGGGTGCATGTTTACAACCAATAAAAAAAGCAATTGTATTTTTGTGGACACATCCACAAGTAATGAAAATGTGGGCAAGATTTTATAGAGAAAATGGAAAAAAACCAAAATGATTTCCAAGAGATGTTCTGACTCGTTGGAATTCAACATATGAATTATCAAATGAGTCTTTTTCATATAAAGAATCATTGTGTAGGTTTATGAATGCTAATGTTCCACAAGTTAATTTATTTCCACAAAATTGGGAAGCTTGTCAAAAAGTTTTAGATCTTTTAAAAGTTTTTAATGATGCAACATACATATTAAGTGGAGTTTATTACCCAACATCTCAGTTATTATTAATTTAATGTATTAATATTGTTGGTGCTATGCAAGAGAATGAGACTGACTTAGTTTTACGGGAATCAATATTATTAATGAAAAATAAATGGCTAAATTATTTAAAAATGATTCCACTAATTAATCTTGTTGCATGTGTTTTTGATCCAAGAATTAAATTAGATGGTTTAGCCAATTATTTAAGTATGTATTATGGATGTTTAAATATTGATGAAATTGAAATTGATATTGATAATATTATTAATGATGTTGGAAGAGTTTTACGAGAATTATTTAATGAATTTAAAATGCAATATGGTGATGTTTCATCTTCTTCTCAACCTACATGTCAAGTTCAAAGTGTTGTCACTGGCAAACTTAGTATGGGGGATCGTATATTACTTGAACGACAAAACAAACCCCGAAGATCAATTGGGGCACCTGAACTTGACATTTATTTAACCACTTCTTTTGAAGTTGGTGACCGAAAACATGTAAAGAATTTCCAGTTCTTGAATGGTGGAGCCGACATCAAAATACATACCCAATATTGGCCAAAATTGCTAAACATGTTTTAGTATGTCTTGTCTCAACAGTTGTTGTTGAGCAAGCTTTTAGTGTGGGAGGGAATATTTTGGATGAAACATGCTCAAACATGACTCCTTAATCATTTGAAGTTCAAACATGTGTTGATGATTGGACAAGAGCGGTTATACGAGATCAAGAAATTAAGAGGGAAGATGATGATGACAAATTTGTAGAGATGACAACAACCGGAACAAAGGGAACTTCAACTTCTGGTATTGGTAGCGACTAAATTAATAAGGTAAAGGGGTATCAAATTTTTTTTTCAAAGGTAAGAGAACTACATTGGCTTTGATTCCTCTAAACCCCAAGAGGATACGTAGGCAACTTAATTTTTGGTAAGAAAATTAAGTTCAAGCCCTTTAATTTTTTCTATTATTTTTGTTGTTAATTTTAATTCATTTATTATTTAAAATTTATTCACTTCAAATTTTAATTGTATTAGTGTTTTTTTACTTAATTTAAATTATTTTAAAAATTATTACAATATTTTAAATTACTTAAATATAATTATAAAATTTAAAAATAAAAAAATTTTAGAACTGAAATTTGGTTTGATTCCGAATCGAAAATCTTCTTCTGAACTGGAACTAGAGTAGGCCAGTTCCGAACCGAAATTAGGTTCGAAATCGAACCGAAACTTGAACCGTCCTATATACGGTTCAAGTTCGATTCCAAAATTTTTTGAACTGGAATTGTTTAGTTCTGAACCGTGGCCACCCCTGTGCATGAGTGTTAGTGTGTGTGGCCATTTCTTGTCAGTGACGTGTGACATCTGTTAAGGATGTCACACATACATTGTATGCTTATGACTAATACATGGCATATTTATTAATGTCTACATTTTAACTCACGGGTCAATATATGTAACAAAGCTATAAATATATATGTAACACATTTTACACACCAAATAGCTCACAACATCCAGTAGTTCACATCTTCCTTTAGATTATACACATATAATACGTAAGCCTTAATACAAGATAACAAAATTCACTAAGTTCATCATGTATAGAAAACGTGAGGACGACCCCCTGTTGACCCACCTGACACAATGATGCAAAGGTGTCTTCAAGATAGACTATAGTTCTTCTACTCTTGAAAAATGATGCAGAGGAGCGAGCCTGCAACTTAATAAATGAATAACATAATATCCTATCAATAAACATAACATATCAAACATATAATATTATCAATCACCAGTCCATTTGATAATCGACTATAAATTTTTAGCATGTACATAATTGTGATAGCATAACATTTTCTTCTAGACAGTAGTGTACTTGTGAATTACATATAATTTTGATTTTTTTATATTTATGGATCCCCATACTCACACATCCCTGCTATAATCTTGAACAAACTATATATATATATATATATATATATATATATGCCTTTTTATGGCATATAAAGGGGATTTCATATCGCACACGGCTCTGCCTCATTCACAAGTAATATTGCGTCCTCATTCTCAATCAACCATATTTCTTATGTTTACATATACATCAAGAGTTCACCATATTGTCATCATACTTTATTCAATTCATCATCAACTAAATACATTACATATCACTCCATAAAGTAAATTAATATCCCCCTCATAATATATAATAATAATAATAATATAATATACTAAAAATATACCATATTTCAGCATGACAGAGTTAATAATACAATTTCAAAAATACACCAAAAATTTCATGTTATGAATATCAAATCCATATTCTCCATATCAGTAGAATTATAAGTTTAAATTAATTTGCAACTAATTTCATATCAAATGGATATGTATAGAAGGAGAAACATAAAAAATAATCCACCATGGTCAAGCTATCAACAAAACTAAGAAACAAAAAGAATAGCCCAATTTGGCCATCAAAACAGCAAAATTAAGCTTCCTCTATTTCTATCAATTTTGTAAAAAACATCTCAAAGTTTTGATATAAATAAAAGGTACCCCATTTGGAGTTATAAAACTTTAGATATAGCTTCAACAAATAATTTGTTCTCACTCGAACAGGACACCCAAATTTAGCAACCTTCATTCATATGTACAATCTCATTTATATATACAATCTCATCTCAAGAATAATCAATCATCAACACAATAATAAAAAATTGGCTTCTATCGATTAGAATACACATATTCCTTTTAACTAATCAAATAAATAAATTTATAATTATTTATTTTAAGTGTTATATTCACATAAAATATTAAGTTATTCACTTACCTTTATTGCTTCCTTGCCGTTACTTGCATTTACTTGTGTGACAGACTCATTCCCAATTGGGTTAGCTGAAATAGATCATAATTCACTTGCTTTTAAACACCCAAAAATAATGGAACCTCATCTAGCATGATAACATTGCTAAACTACCTAAACATATTAAGCTGCCAACTATAACAGATTTAATAGGGTGAATTTAAAAATCCCACAAAAATTATATACAATGAATTTCAAGATGAACCTTTTCAGATCACTAACCTTATGAGTCTAAAGTAATTTAAAATTTATTTTGTTTCAATTGGAGGTGTATAGAGAAAGAACCCTAAGAAATAATCCACCATACTCAGACCAGCGATAGGAATTGAGCAATAAAATGTCTTCTCTTATTACACTAACATAGATTCTTATTCAGGTCGAGCTAAAAAGAGGAAAGTTTTAGATAATTCTTCAAAGTTTCCATATCATCAAATAAAACTTGATTTAAAGCTTCCTAGCTCAATATATATAAGATATACCGAGGCTAGTTTTGACTTATGAACTCTATAAACCTGGTTCACATAATCAAAATGGTTGCTTTCATGGGTAACTTTGAAATTTTTTGGGACTTATAGAAATGGTATTTTGAGATCAAATTTGAATAAATCTTATATTTCTATGTCTAGAACATTCTATAAAAATTTCAATTCAATTGGACACCCACAAGGAAAGGTATAGCTAACAGAATACAGTCAGCTCAATTACTCTAATAGATGGAGCAATAAAAAGTATCGCCTCATCTGACCGTTGTAAAAGCTGATTCAGCTCTAACTAAAAACTACAAAGTTATAGAAAACTTTTCTAAGTTTTCATAGAATTAAACCAAACTTAATTTAAAGCTCCATAACTCAAGATATGATCAAATCACAAAAAAAAAAGGAAAAAATAAACCCAAAAATTGCAACCTATGAACCCTTGATTAAATCAACCAAAACACTTAAAATTACTTACCAATTCAATCAATAAAGCATTAAGGAAGATGACTAATGGAATAAAATTGATTTAGACTTCTTGATTCAACTTGTAAAAGATCAGCTCCCATGAAGAATCAAGTAGTTTTCTAGCTTCTATTCTTTCTTAAGCAAATCTCCTTTCTCCTTTCTTTTCTTTTCTTTTCTTTACATATATGGTTGTCCACTTAAATGGCCACCGTCTTTAAGGAAAATTCTGGAGTCTTTTAGGATAGATTAAAATGTAAACTACCTACTTAGGCCCTTAATGAAATACTAGAATTAAGTATTAACCCTCAAACTTCTAAGTGTTCATTCTAGGACATTTATTTGTTTCAATTGATTTTAAATCATCCCAAACTTTTTAATTCTCACTCTTCAATTCATTTTATTCCTAATCCCTTTTATTCTCATAATTTCACTCATTTTGAGTGTCATAATTTTTTTTTTAATTCCCGCTCATTGATCGAGTACAAATCATGGTTGAGCCGATACACTAGCCTAACTACATGTACTACTTGACTCGCGCTTAAGGGCACAAGTTTTCTATAGCTATATCTATTTATACTGACTTATACTTAAATTCAATCAATATATATATATATAAATGAAATGCATAATGAATGCAAATGTACTTATAATTATGGAACGAGTGTTACATGATGTGTGTGCCATTTTGCCATTGCAAATGGCGATTTGGCCTTTTTTTTATCAAATACCGTTTCGCCAATTTTGAATGGAAAAATGGGGGAGGTGGCTTTGTCATTTTATGAATGGCGAAATGGATTTAAAAAAAATAAACCACCACAAAAAGATAATAAGTTTTAAAATTTACCATAAAATGGAAAATAGCCCTAATTAAAATAATCTACACTAGGATATACAATCAATCATAGCATAAGAAAGAGCCCATAGAACGCGAACAATTCTACTTGCTTGCCAAAAATACTTGCAACTATTATTCTCCAATAACTTCGCATACTTGAGTGGAAAATTGAGGAATGGTAATGCATCTTTATGATATGAACTTGATATAAAGCCAAATATTCCAATGGTCTTTAGATGTGACAACAAAATTTTCTTCCTCATTATTCGACATTCCTCAGTAAATTCACTGGAGTTGAAAGAGTCTATATCATTATAGAGCTGAAAATAGTGGACTTTATAGGTTAAGCAATTATTTACGTATAAATAAGTGCTTTCACATAGTGTTGTCTTAGGAACTAAACTTGGCAGCGACACATTGCAATAAAAACAAACTCATATCATACATGTAAACAATATGAGAAGTCTAAAACCAATCTCTCAAGCTCTGATGAACTATGAAGTAGAAATAATATTCTAAGGAGGTCACTATTACCAAAACGGTATACGTTAAGAGTTAAGAATTTGCAATTTGATAATGGTGATAACAACTCTTTCAAAAATCATCATTTAACAAGAAATCTAGAGTAATCTCAGCTTTATTCAGAGACAATACATAAATCCATCTGAAGCGTATGATGGATCATATGGAAATTCAGTGAAAAACTTTTGGACATTGCATTGCCTTATGAAGAAGCCGAGTGGAGTTAAGTAAAAGCAAGGGACCGAATAAGGGCCACCTATGTCGAACTCTAGATAGGGGACATTGGTCCAAAGATGAATCCATCTTTTGGATAAAACTCCAATTTTCATTGCCTCAATGGTGGGTAAGAAGGAGAGGATGTGAAGAATGATATCATCGGGCAATTTACTGACTAGATCTTCTTTACGTGAGTCTGTGGTTCTTCTACTCCTCCCACAGTTTTAAGCTCTTTTGCCCACTGTATGTGAATAATTAAGGACAGTTCCCATAAATGGTTAGGGATGGAGATTTAACACTTCGGCCTGATCTAGAGCTACGGGTTACCTTATCCATGATTCGATGACATTATCACATTGCATTGTTGAAAATTGAAGGAAATAAAGTGGTAAGCTTTATACATGCAAGGGAAATTAAGCTTTATATGGTAGTGTTTTTTTAATAAATAAATAAACACTATTAAAGGGAAAGATGAAATTAGGATTCCATCCTTACTCGCCTTAATAAGATGGCAGTGTATTAATCCTACTAGAATTTGAAGTCCGTATTAATTGCGGTATAATACATACATAGCCCCTTATACTTGTAACTTTTTGTTAGTTTGACTCCTTAACTTATAGTTTGCCATTTTGACACCTGAACTTGGCTAAAATGCACTAGTTTGCATTAATATGATGATATAATGCATCTACCACCGATGTACTTGTTACTTTTTGTCAGTTTGACACCTTTACTTGTAGTTTTTGGTCAAAGGCATATGTTAATTTGTTATTCCATGCCATGTGTGCTGACAAGGGTTTCAAAATTACATTTTAGCCAAGTTCTGGTGTCAAAATGGCAAAACTATAAATTGAGGTGTCAAACTGACAAAAAGTGCCAAGTACAGGGGGTCATATATGTATTACGCCTATTAATTGCAGTAACCATTAGATACTAAAAATCGTAATGATCCAGTAGGGAGTAGGGTTATGTTTTTCAATTGAGTTGGGTTGAAATTGCAAGTCCCAAATCCAAAAAAAAAAAAAAATATGCTAGCAAACTACTTCTCACGCATGAAGATGCATCACAATTGAGGAATTGGGGAAGTAAATTGGGAAATTGATGATGTTCGACAAGGGTCAAATATAACCATCTTCTCTAGAGTCCTAACATTCTCAAGGAGAAACTTTAGAAATATAAATGCATGCTATGTCCAAATAAGCATTTGAATTTTGGATTTAAAGGAAGACAGTCCTTTTTTAAATACAAATAAGCCTCGATTAACGATTTTTTTTCTTAGTTTAAAGTTAAGTTAACATTAATTCTCAATTTCTTAACCTAAAATTCTAGCTAGTAAGAAATTGTACTCATTAAAATTAGGTTTGTAATTGCATTAAATTAATTATTTTGATATCTTTTTATTATTTTTATAGTTTTACCTAAATCAATAGATTAGTTAAAATCCAATCGAGTTTAGATAAAAAAAAATATTTTGATATCCGTAAAAAAAACAAAAAGCTAAGGTGTAAAGCACCCCATTCCAAATGGTAACAGGTGCTTGAAAAACAGGTTCACATCCTCTTGTAAAGAAAAAGCCTTGTTGTTATCTTTATTACACTGACCTTTGAAACAATATCAAGCAATTCCCACGATAAGTTCTTCTCAGTATGTCAGAAATTTCTTTTCATTTTTATATAATTAAAATAATCCAAATTAGGATACAAATCAATTACAACATGAGAAGAAGCCCTTGGGAGTTGGGACACTAACAACTTCTGTATAATTCTACTTGTTTGCCAGAAATATTTGCAACGATTTTCTCCAGTACCTTGGCATTCTTGAGTAGAAAGTCGAGGAGTGGTAATGCATGTTTCTGTCTTGAACTTGATGTAAAACCAAATGTTTCAACAGTCTTGAGATGCGACAACATAACTTTCTACCCTATTGTTTGACAATCCTCAGCAAATCGATTAGAGTCGAAAGAGTCTGCTCAATCAAAGAGCTAAAAACAGTGGAGTTTAAAGGATAAGCAAGTGTTCGTGTATAAATAAGTGCTTTCACACGAAGTTGTCTTAAGGACTAAACTTGGCAGCAACACAGTGCAACTAAAACAACCTTACATCATACCGGTGAACTACTACATGAGAAGTCCAAAACCAATCTCTCCAGCTGTGATGAACTCTGAAGTAGATAGAGTATTCAGCTGTCAAGAAAATGGTATATATCAAGAGTTAAGCTTTTGCAATTTGACAATGGTGATAGCGACTTGTTCACCCCTAGCGTTAATAACACCTTCATGCATAAAAAAAGCACACAATTCAAAATAGAATACAACTAATTGAATTTCAAAATTGTGTTGATAACACCTTCATACAAAAAAAAAAAAAAAAACACACACACACACACAATTCAAAACAGAATACAACGAAGCAAATTTTAAAATTGTGATTAATATGAAAAATTATGAAATACATTCTTTACTTTTTCCTTTTATTGTTTGGCAATAAAACAAAAGGAACATGGGAAAACATGCAATGGTTTATTTCAAGCTCAATAACATACAGCAGAGTAAAAGGGCTTTTTTTTTTTTTGTCAGGAAATGGAAAATACCATTACTATAATATAGCCTCAGAGAGTATTACAAAGAGGGTATGAAACCCTAAGAATAAAATCAAGAACAAAAGAGGAACTAGGCCTTTACCTCAATACCTTACCGGGACTATTGCATGGTTAGTCTTTTGCTTAGACATAGAAAAACTAGTCCATTAAGGAAAAGTTTTTTATTGTCTAAGTAAATGGGGACTGATAAAACTAAAAACATGAAACAGGAAGTAAAAACCTAGCCTGGAACTAGACTAAGGCATGCTAATTTAAACAAGACAACCTTAAACAAAAATGCTCAGCCTGCTAGAAAACTCCTAATTACTTTGAAGGAGTTGAGGAGATGGACTCTCCTAGAGGGGTCTGACTGTACTGGGCCTCACTATGTCGAGATATGGACTGAACACTTAAAGGTGGATCACCCTTTGTCTCCTCTTTGTGCTTCTCCAGGCTTTGTCCTACTGACTTTGGGCCAACATTCCCAGCCATGGCCTTGAGCTTCTCCTTGCTGGCCTTGATCTTATCATTTTGGAATGGGCAAACTCTTGGTTTTCTTTCTTTTTCAGCCTTGGGGCCTAAAAGAAATTCTTTTAGAGGCTGATCCAACCCCTTGCTTTGTTCTAAAAGGGCTCTTTCCATGTCATATGTTTAGTGCCATTTCAATCAGTCAAGAAGCATGACATTAAGACTTGCTGCTTGATTAACTAGGTGACATTCAGAACCTATTAGAATGCACAATCTTCAGGATTAAAAAGCAAACAAAACAATGTTGTACGTTAGAAACATATCAACTTATAAATGATGCAATATTCACCATTTTTAACAGGAACATGTTAGATGTTATAGTACCTGAATACACCACGTCCCAAAGTTCAGTTGCTTGGCGTGAGAAACATTCTCAACAAGTTCCTTGAGTAAATTCTGACTCGTCTCAAGGAAGTCTTCATGGTCTTCATTCTCTTCCTCCACCTCCTCATATGAAGGAGTCAGATGAAAATTTAGGGTGGCAGTAACTAAAGATGACATATTCATCAACTTGCATAAACATTTCCCCATACACCACCAAGCACCCAAAATCGCCAAATCCTGAAGATATGGAGCTGAAATTTCAAGAATTGAATCATGCCCTCTATGTGTGCAACCCGAAATTTCACTAATAACCAACTTTTTCAAGTGACGATCCGAAGAAAGATCAAGCGAAAGAATTCCCTCACAGTGGTAAAATCTTAAGTCTTCAAGTAAAGGAGATCCTTTTAAAATACTCTCAATAGCATGATGATTAAATTTCGCATACCCAACCTCCAAAATCTAAAGTAATGGCCACGAAACACGTCCTTTAGGCAAAAATGCACAACCCTCTATATGCAATTCACGTGTAGAACAACACTCATATAAGAATGGAGGCAACCTGTAATGACAATTGAGAGACATGCCATGGTATATATCTTTAAATTTTTTAAATAAACCCAAAGTAAGAATCTCTACTTTCCTTTCTGCCGCGAAATGTAGCCAAGGTCTATTTCAGATTCTTCATAAAAGCGGCCGAAGTATCGGTATACAAGTTCGAGATGAAATTTCATCAGCTTGGGAGAAGATTAAAGTATTAGAGTTACGGTCATTAATTCAGAAATTTTTGAAAAGTATTTGAAAAGGTTGTCCACTATAGGAAAACTGAGATTTGGGACATGGGTCCATAAATAACGCCACCTTCTTGATAAAGCACTTATTTTAATGACGTCTTTGGTTGATGGGAGGAAGGAGAGGGTGTGGTGAATGAGACAATCTGGTAAGGAACTAATGCGATCTTTTTTTTCTTCGTTCTCTTCGCGATACTTAATCTTGGTTGTTGTGCTTTCTTGTCCTATCACACCCGGGCATGAATTAACACAAACACCATTATCTTCTTCAACTTCCATTTTTTTTTCCTCAAAATTTAACGCTATAAATGGCTACAGTTCTTATGGGGGAAAGGAAGGGAAGGGAAGGCGGGGGAGAGGGGAAAGAAAAGGAATAAAAAACAAATAATAAAGGCTATAATGTTTAGTGCTTCTTCCTAACTTAAAAGAGGAAAAATATTCGAAAATAAAATTTAAAATTTTATAATATTTTAGAAGTTGAAATATTTTATATTCCAAATATAGAAGAGGAATATAGAAAATAATTCCTTTTTAATTAGTCATTCTTTGGTGTTCCAGAACAACAATTTTCCTTTACAATTTAATTTTATTTTTTATGAATTTTTATGGGTTTTTTATTATTTAATTTTTTATGAAATTAATTATTAGCATACTAATGGTACAATTTTATGTATGGATATTTGAATGTCTAATATTTTGTAAGCTCTTCTAATTTATATAAATAAATATGAATAATACTATATGTTCAAATAAATAAATAAAAATAGTAGAAAAAGGAAAAAATAAATGAAAGCAAATACAAAAATGATTTTAGAAAAATAAAGTTATAGAAATTAGAAACACCATAAATAAACTACGAAAATAAAAAAGAAAATAAAGCAAAAATATTTTCATATTTATTTGAAGAAAAATATATAAATGTAATTTTAATTTGGTTGAAATGTCAAATTTAAAAATGCATACTAAATTCAGAATGCATATGGGTTTAGGTTTTAGGAGCCAATATACCTAGGGGTGCTCTTAACATTGTTGAATTAGGCCCTCTCACACATACTTACTATTTTTAAAAATTTTAATTTTATATGATCAATTTTATATTTTAATATTTTATTATAAAATAAAGTAATAATAAAATATAGCATAACAATTTTAATTTAAATTTATAAACTTAGAAAAGAATAAAATGATATATATTTTTAAAATATCAATTAAATGAAAATAATAAAATTTTTCATTATGGAAATAATTTTTTAAAATTTTTTTACTTTGGTAAACCATGAGAGATATAAACATAAAATAAAAAATTATATATACAATAAATAAATTTAAAAGTTAAGGGTGTAGCGGTGTAATAAACTAAAAAGGTAAAAATTAAGAGGTAAAATAAGGTATTTGGCCTTCTTTTCTTTTAAATACATAAAAAATCAAGTTGATAGTATGGTAGAATGACTACAAATCATCCTCGATTATGAAAGTTATTCTTTTCTATATATATTTCTTTAAAAAAAATACAAACCAACCTCAATTAAAATGTGCACTTAAAATGGTTAGATAAAAAAAATAGTTTGGTGTCAAAATTCTAAAACGAAAATAACAAGTTCTTCCCTAGCAACTAAAAAATACATTTTTTTTTAATATGCAATTCATGTCAAACAAAGGGACAATAAAAGATTTGGTATTTCCTTCGTTGATTTATTATTTTGTTTGAACTTGTAAAAACGAAGATTGAGTATATACAGTAAATGTTTAATTTCGTATGGAAATAAACATCAAATAGATTCACTTCATTCAGAAAAAGCAAACATCTGATTTCCTCGTACATGCATAAATATACAATGACTTGATGATGCTCTAGCACTTACATGATTACTCCTTGCATTGGTTGAACTTATTACCGAGAAGAGAATCGGTGGCAACAAGAAAAAAGATGATTTTATAGAATCATTAGCCATACATTTGGGCCAAAGGGGATTTAATCTTGGGGTTTTTATAAAAATGCCCAAAAAATTAGAGACATTAATTAACATTAAGGCAAAATTCATATTGAGGCCTCTAAACTTGTTGACTTTTTAGTTTTAGACCTCTAAAGTTTCATTTTATTTATCTAGGCTTTTGAATTTCACGGGTTTAAAATTTTAAACTCTCATGTCAATTTTTTGACAAAAATTATTTTCTTTTGGTCCCTGAAGTTTTATATTTCTAACATTCATACCATGTTTTGCCTTTTAACGTTTATATCATTTTTCAAAATTTTCACCGGAAATAAATAAATTGACATATTTTAATTTCTAATATTTTAAATTATTATAAACATATTTAAATAATTTTAAATTTTAAAAATAAACAAAAAAGTTAATGCTATTATGATAAAATTTATAATAATAATAATAATAATAATAATAATAATAATAATTCTGTTTTTCACAATATTTTAAATTATTGTGAGTAAATTTTTATAATATAAATTTTTTTCATTTGCCCAAAAAGGATGATTCAAAAAAATGAAGGTTAACATAACGGTTATAAAAAGTTTGAGTTGGTTGGAAAATCTATCACCATTTTTTGGTGATGTACAGACATGCATTGGTATCCACTATTTATAAAAGTTATATTATAAAAAATTATTCACAATAATTTAATTAAAATTTTGTA
>CATIWM010214863.1:0-31276 GCA_949671775.1 Mallotus repandus
AGATTTCATATTAAATTGATTTAAGAAATTTTAAAGAGACTCGATATAATATTATCGAGAAAAGTAAATGATTTTAATAATCATAACTATTTTATTCTATTTTATTTTAGAAAGAATTTTAATAACTGGTTTTTAAAACCAGTATGCATTTTATAAAATTAATTCACTCAGTGAGGTCTGATTCCCATCAATTTATCTTTTTTCAGGACCTCACAGTTAGTCTATTAGTTTTCCTCCTTTGCACCGAGTTCGTTCTTCACCGGCTGCATTGTGTATGTTAATTTAGATTGGGTACTGTGTAATTAAATTCTAGACACCGCAGTAGTTAAATTTCAGATTTGTATTATCAGTATTTTGTTTGTACCTAACTTTTAAGTATTGTATATGAACTGAAATATTGTATTTAAAGAATATTGTTTTATACTTTTATAATATTGTGCATTTATTATTTTATTGTTTAAGGTATTGTTTATTCCGCGAAAAAATTTTAAGGCTTGTTATGGGATTCAGTTACCTTATGTATCCCCAATCCCTAGTGCCGGTCATGAACCTTCGGTTCGGGTCGTGACAATTGCTAATGAACCTGTAGGCAAATACTAATGAATTTGTAGGCATACTATGTGGGATCATTGATTTTTACCTACATATTCATTGAAAATCAAATGAATTTTCAAGTGAAAGTCAATGAAACTGTAATAAGTTCATTGACCTTCACCTGCATGTTCATTAACTTTAACTTACAGGCATATTAATCTTTACCTGCAAGTTCACTTTCAACCTCATTAAAAAAATTAAAAAGTATTTTCATTTAGAACCTCCAATTAATAACAAATGAATATCTACGTTACAACTAATGAATTTACATACACAAACTAATGTATCAAAAGTTATTATTTAAAAAAACAAACATAAAGCATAAACCATTGCTTCTATAATCGAATTGCACTGCAAATAAAAACCATGGTTTGTATATAATCTTGAAAGATATTAGAGCATGGCAATCTGCTGACCTTTGATGATATTAAAGGAGTCTTGCTAAGCTCAAAGCATTATGGTTTATGAAGAAAAGAGAAAAACACTGAACTGCATAGATAAAAACTTGTGTACTATACAAAACTCAATATATTGTTCCTCTTGTTAAACATATCACAATACATCAAGAATCAACCTACCATTTGTACTGCTCCATGTGTGAGCCTTGTTTTTGCATGCATAAAAAAATAAATAAATTTTGTAGAAAAAATCAGTGGAATTAACCCGAGACAGACACAAAATGTACAACATTACCATTTTTAATATCCTTAATGATCTTCCATCAATTTGGCTCCACTCTCACTAAAACAAAAAAAAAACAAAAAAAAGCTAAAGAAGAAGAAGAAGGAGTAGGAGGTAAAAAATGATGCTGCTCTTTTTTGGTTATGCAAACACTACAATTTCATGTTGTTGATTTTTGGGTTCTTAATGGTGGTTTTCCTGGTTTCTTGATGATGAATCACTATCCATGGAAGAAGAAACAGCAGCAACAACGGTAGTGATAGTGACTCAAAAAAAAAAAAAAAAGCAAAAGCGTTAAAGAAAACTAAAAGCAGCGTGTTTTCACATGTGTGATGGACCTTAGTTCATATTGCAATATGGACAGAAGTCCATGGTATAACAATTGGCAGAGTTCCTTTTGGAGCAATGGTAAAAAAAAAGTAGAGGGGTTTTCTTTGTTCCAACGTGTCTTTAGTTTTGTGTATAAATTCATTCCTACTACACTGATTGAGCTTGATTGTATTGGCTGATGTGATCTAATGAGACTGTTAGCTTGTTGAGCAATATTTTCATAATTAATTATTCTATAGAATTTATTAATTTTGATTTTAATTATTTGCTTAATAAATTTAATTTAATAAGACTTATAAAATTATATTATCTAATTTAATTTATATTAGGTAAAATATAAGTAGACCTAATTAAAATAGAAAACAATATATATATTTTTAACAAAATACAACTAAATTTTTTAAATTTATTTTTTATTATAGATAAAATATAAGTTAACCTAATCAAAATATAAAATATATTTTTAATTAAATTTGAATTACATTTTAATTAATTTGATTTTTGTTAGAGATAAAATAGAATCTAGCCTAATTTGAATAGGAAATATACTTTCTATTAAATTAGAATTACAATTTAATTTTTATTAGTATATGACTAAATTATCCAATTTTTATATAAAAATGAGTAAAAACGTTTTTGTAATTTTGCATGTCTCCTCTCCCCTTCCTACATTTATATATATTATAGATATATTCGGTTGAACCTATTTAATTTTTTATAAATATGGAGAAAAATAAGTCATATAAATATGTTAGAAATAAAATATATACAATAATATTTTCAAATATATATATATATGCAAGAATTTATTTTTTAACTAATATATTTAGCAATTTGCATTCATAATTCTCAAAATTTGATTCATTAATTTTTTTCAAGAATATGAAAATATATGTATGCGATGAAATTAGAATTACGTGATTAGATCAAATTACAATGCAATAAAATTAAGGGTGAATTAATCAATTAGCACCAATAACCCTACAAATTAAATTGTGATATGACTAATTAAGATGGAGTAATTAATTAAGAAAGTGGGTAGAAATTTGTGTTGGAAGCATAAAATCCAAAGAACATGAAGCCTATGTTGTCTTGTGGGGTTTCTTCAAACATGGATTTTCTTTTCTCCCATGTGCAGGCAAAGTGGGTAGCATCTATTTCTAATGGCGTGGAGAAGACTACCCAAATACCATGTCCATGTCCCATTCAATCTTCCTCAAACACTTAACTACTTAAATATTATAATTATTTTCATAGTAAAACTTTCTTGGGTTCTCAATCTTAATTACTCTTAATTTAATTTCTTTTCATGGTGGACCTAATTGGTGATGTTAGGTAGCTATATATATTTTATTACACTTGTAAGAGAGCTTAGGATACTATTAAGAGAAGTATCATGACTAGTTTAAGTAATAAAATATGTAAATATTTTGTTGAGAGAGTACGGTTTGAACCATCATCTCTTTTTCTCTTCTTTGGTGTTAGGAATTGATAATCTCTACCAGCCATTAAAAAAATACAATTAAGACAATGTTTAATATATAGAACTTGAAAAAGGTTTGAAGTATTAATAATTATCTTCATCTTATCTTGAATTATTTTGCTAAGTGAAGGTGGAATCGGATTGATATATAGTCTAAAATTTTTGGTTCGCTATCATTTTCATTTGTCTCTCATCTTCTCAAATAGATTTTCAAAATATATCATTGGAGTATAATTAAGAAATAAAACTTAAATTTTTAATTATCTTATGATATTATTTTTTAACATTGATTTTTTTTTAAAACAAAGTTATACTTAATGAATTAGATAAGAGGGAAAAGAACATCTCGAAAGTCGAACTCTCATGAATTGATACCATTTTGATGAATGTTTTACAGCCAGAGTTATCTGGTTACCATTAGATTAGAGTTTTATTAGCCCATAATCAATGAATTCAAAGGTAATAAATATGAAAAAATTTAAGCTTAATATATATATAATGGGGGAATTTTACCATTTATGGTGTCAGAATTAGACCAATAATCTTTTTTTATGTATTGCAAGAAGTTTTTACTTTATCAACATCCATTCCTACTCTAAACGATAAAGAATTTGGATTTTTTTTTATTTTTTTAATAATTGGGAGATTAATTGGAGAGAGGAGATCGAAGACTTCACTTTACAATGTCTATCATTTGAATCATTAAATTATAAAGGGAGGGCAATTTGGATTCTTTTAAAAAAATATTGGTTTCAAATTTTATTTATATATAAAAAAAAAGATATCAGAAAAATTTTACTTTTTTATGGATCTATTTAGTTTGAACTTCGAAATAGTTAAAGTTTTTATGATTCCAACATATCAAATGCCTCAAATTTCTTTTTGGGATATTCAAGGAAAAAAATATATTTGATAAATTTTATATGATTGGATGAACATAGGTTATTTATATATTGTTTTAGACGTGTATTTAAAGGAGGAGAATCAGACATCAGCTTAACCTCGGAAAAAGAGTTGAAAAAAGAACATTCAAACGAAAGTGAACAAATACTGTTTTGTTGTATTGAAAAAAGGAGTAAAAGCAAGAGGAAAGTGAGTGAATCGAATGGTGTGTGCACGTGTTCATTGTTATATACCTTTCCAGGAATTCTGGTTATGACTGTCTGCTGCTTCTTCTAAAAGAGACTTTGAATTGGTTTCCTTTGATAAAAAGTCATCAACTGTGCACATCAAGTCATTAGATGCATCCAGGAACATCTTTTCCTGGATTCCATACTATGTTTCCCAACTTTGTGTTCGAGCTTCCATTTAATTGTAATTGGTCTTATAATGACCTATTTTAGAAAATTCATATATAATTTAAGTAGTTTTAATATATTCTTTTATTAATTCGTTCCTCATATCTGCACTCAAAAATTTGAAAAAAAAAAAGTGAAAAGTTAATCAATTATTTTTAGAAATTTTACCACAAACAATTTGTAATATCTCTTACATTTCTATTTTTGTTTGCCAAAACTGAATTATGGTTTGTGGAGTTTTGTTATCTATTATACAATGAGAGAAACCTTTTGACTTCTATAGCTTCTCAACATGTCAGGTGTATGGCGTACATCAACCTATTAATACAATATCACACAAATGTTAGCCTGTCAATTCTAATTTCTTAAATCTTGCCCATTCATTTGTATTAAGTAGAGTTTCATTGCACCTCTGTTGGGAGTTCTGTACATTTAGATAACAGAGTAAAATCTTTAGCAAGCATTAGCTTGGATAGAATGAGATAAACATTCCTTGAAATGTTTATTACATTTCAATAGGGGGAGATGATGGATACTTTTTATATAATGTAATTTACCCAATTAAAAATCGCATTGTTTGTTTTCTTTCTTCGGGTTTTGTCTTCAGAAAGAGTTCGGTTGTTGAGCTAAAGCCCAACCCAATTGGTTTGTTTGCTATTCTTTGGGCATGAAGAAATGCTTATCCTGAAGTTTATGCTTGGTTCCGAAAAGGGTTTACCAGAAATTTTAATTTTTGTTCAAAATGATCCAAATGAATAGAACTTGTTTATGCTATTTTAGTCTGTGACGAATTTGCAAGTTTGCATTTGGCAGAAATTTTTTGGCCAGCTTGAAGTACTTGACACCTTTTAGGATTTTGGTTTTTGCTAGAGTGTTACAATAACATTTGATTTTTTTTAATGAAGCAGATTGCTTGATCAAGAAACTGTCATATCCACATGAGCTATTAGTTGAAAGAGTCTATAAACAAGATTATGCATTTCTTTCCAAGAAGGAGAGAGATTTCTATTTGAAGCTTCATACAAATTCATACACAACTAGTACTGTCCTGTCATGTAAATGGGGTGTCCAAGTTGTACATGCAAAAGCTTCTCCTAAGAATAAGAAAAAGGAAAGTGTCTACATTTAACAGAACTGAAAGAAAGATGATTCCACTTCAGGTTCTAATTTAAGATTATACCCGATGCTACTACCAAACCATACAAGAATCTACTAAGCATAACGGAGAGGCAGAGAGCAAGGCCCCAATCTGCACATCTTTTCATGTCAATGGCAACCCTTTAAGAGGAATTTTCCAGGAGAATGAAATCAGACCATTCATTCCACTGTGCTGTCCAATTCACAGACTTCATGCAGCAGTTCGTTGTCAATATTTGACAGTCTGCAACCACTTCTGAAACCGGAAGTGAAGAGAGTTCCACTATGTGTCCCATCATCTCAGGTTTTTGATTTTCTTCCAGTACTTCTAGAAATTTTTTCAGTGCCTCTCGCATCCATTCGTATCGACATAATTCGAATGCATCTTTAATGTTTAGCTGCGGATCAACAAACATAGTACAAGAAAGTTACAATTACCTTTTTGGCAGTAAAGTATGCCTGCAGTTTGAAGTAGAAACATACAACAATACTATCTTAATTGTGCATACTGACCCATTTCCTGTCTCGATTTTCTCGTTCAGGCCAGGTCTCAAGTTCCTCAGTAACTTCTAAAGCAAACATGGACCCTTTGCAGCCTCCTTCCAGGCTGCACAGATCTTGTTTACTCTTGCTTCTGAAATGCCAAACTCCCAAGGGTACTTCCTGAAGGTTGAGCCCAGAGAAAAGTTAGCCTGATGAATAGTGCAAAGATCAATTTATTGTAGCAAAACAAGTCTACCAGGCAGGAAATCAAAACGTACTCTAATTATTCCTTTTACTCCAGCCTCTTCTTCAGCTTCTCGACATGCGGCTTCAAGTTCAGTCTCATCATCTTCCCATCCGCCCTGAAAACATAACAAAATAAGCGTTCAAACTATAAGAATGAAAACACAAATAGGCAGTAGAACAACCACGAAGCAATGAGCTTTGGCTTAGTGATACGAGAGTCGTTCCAAAGACCGTGAGGTCATGAATTCGAATTTACTCAGTTCCCATTTAACCAAAAGAAGAAACAAGATCTGCAATGTCAAAAGGGCATCATACCTTAGGAAACACAAGGTCAGTTCGATTCGGGGAGGAAACCATAAGGACTTCTATTCTATGTTCCATATCATCGTGTTTTTCGTCAATGTCTTTTCTTAATCTGTAAGGAATACATCTGTTGCACAGACCATTCAAGTCAGCAGGAGGACATAAACCATGGAACATATACTGGAGCATGTCCTGAGCAAGCAAAAAAAAAAAAATTCTTCTATTTCGGAACATAGAATTTAATCAAATATAACTTAAAGGGTTTTAAGGCCCCGTATTTGAATTTTTATCGGATAAAATTTTCTCGGCTAGTGTCAGCTATGAAACGCTTTTAGAAATTACTCTAATTGATATGGAAACACTCACCCCTTAACTTTTTCATTTCTACAGGTTTTACGAAAATTTTATCTTCAACCCCAATTGTCCCAAATTTTGTAAATGTTTATGGCAAATTATAGACTGGTTCATCGCAGGAGTGCTTCAGTATTCCATCTATTTGTCTCAAGTGCAGAAATGAAAACAAATCCTTTTACTTCAGAATTCAGAAACAGTGTAAATTATTTTTTTATTAGAGAGGGGGGAAGGCAAAAATTAAATCCTTAATGTATACATATCTAGAAAAAAATTATATTACTGGACTACTCATCCTGCGGCCGGATAAATCATTTTTTAAAAACATGGAACTTGGTGAGGGCCAAAAGATAAAGGTTCATCATTTGATGTTGAAATGAGAATTGATTTAATAATTCTGTGGAGACAATGACTTAAAACATTAAAAATCACACACTACATCACTAACTTTTAAATTTTCCACCTAAACCCTGATGCCACTGACAAGCTGTAAATAAATTACAATTTTTAGGTAACAAAATTCCACGTATGGGGACAAAATAGATTGCACAAAATCCTCACAAACCCATAAATAAATTTTTTCTATTCACTAATACTAGACACTAGTAGAATTCATCACTTACGCAGTTAAATAATTTGTGAAAATGAAAAAAAAAAATCAGTCACGTTCATTGTGTAATTTTTCTTAATAGAATGTTTAATACGTTGTTAACGGTTTTTATAAAAGAAAGACTGTTGTTTAGGTTCAAAATATTATATTTAATATATCAAATGGTTTAATGGTTAAATTTTTGTAAGTCATTTTAAGGTCTGATTTAAAAAAGGTGATTATCCTCTTAAAAAAAAAAGTTGATTACCCTTTTATCTCTTTATTAATTAAAAAAAATTAATATCTACTTATACAAGTAGTAAGAAGTTTAATTTTTTAATAAATTTTAAATTTAAATTATATATATTAAAATCCTCTTGTATAAAATTTATTCGTTCCATCCAAATTAGTTCGAATCTTATGATAATTATTAAAAATATATATATAAAATAAATTTATTAAATTTTAACTAATTTAACATAATTCAAATAAGATCAAAATATTCATAACTAATCGTGACTTAAGTGAAAATAATTTTTTGTCAATTCATCCAATCCAACGGGGAGCAAAGCAATGGGTTATCAATAATTATATCTCAAGAGAAGCTGAGAAGAGATTGATACTCTTTTTTAGTCTACAGGAAGATAAGGTTGTGTCTCCATAACAAAAAGACAAAAAAATTAACAGTTCCCAAGAATCTAAGAACAGGGCAAATTGCAAGACCCTGTCCCAGAGAGGCTTGATTAAAACAAGAAAACTGTAACCCAATTTGCATGGCCACCAGCAAATCAATAAATAATCTATAGCATAGAGAACCGCAACTAGCTAGGTACGAACCTTCCAGCAACCCCACACCATTTATTAAAAAATTTACAACCTTTTCTTTGAAAAAGATTGGAGTTTACAGTAACAAAAGAAGGGAGTAAAGAAACGCAAGGAATGATGAATTATTACCCAGAAACAAGACGAACATTGTTCTCATAACGTTGTCGGTGTCTCCCTGTTCTTGCTGCTACCAAAGATGACATGATTCTTTGTTGATGTTGTGTTGGTTCTGTTCTGTAATGAAATCTTTCCATCAATTAAAGAAACATGCCAAGAACAGGAACAAATCAGACAAGAAACCACAAACAAATGACAAAACAAAACCAAGAAAAAAAAATTACCAAGTTCTATTTCTCTTGTATTCTTTTCTTTTGGGTACAACTCCAAGGCACCCAAAGTTAAAGAAAATAAATATATTTATGTTTTATCATTACAATAAAACCAAGAACAAGACCAAGAGCTCTGGATTTTAACTGAATGAGGAAAAGAAATTCTGAGAACAGAGAGATGTATATAATTAAGATTATGTATTGGTTTAATATTCAGTGTCCAAATTAAGGCAAACTTTGACAAGAACACAAATGGGGAAAAGATCAAGACGAAGAAGAAGAAGAAGAAGATAAAGAATTTTATTTGGTTAGAAGAGATAAAGGAAGAAACAGAAACAGAAAACAAAAGAAAGAGACAGAGAAAGTTGAAGAGAAAGGCAGAGATTTCCGCGGGACCGGAGAAATGGCATCCATTTTATTTATAATGATTCGTTAACACAGCTCTGCTAATTAATAAGTAATAATAAAACTAAAACAAAATAATAATAATAATAATAATACATTTTTTTAATTATACAAAACTTACACAAGAGGTCAGATAGCACACATTCGTTCATAAAATTACGGCAATTTTATAAAAATGTGTTAATTTATATAATTTAAACACAATCACTTCACAATTTCGAAAGATAAATCTACTTTCTCGGTCCCATAAATAGAAAACATTACATTGTATACATTGCAATTTTTTTAGGATAAAGTTAGATGTCGCAAACAGTGACGCTATAGTGTATGGCTGGCCAATAATAATTACTAAAATGTCTTTCAATTTAATTTTTTTGAGTTTGAACGTTTATTTAAAAAATTTATAAATTACAGTACGAAGAATTTACTCATGTGTAATTAGATTTTAGATTTAAAAAAAATTATAGATTATGAGTATTTAAATTCTTGCTGAATTTACTCGTGTATAACTTAAGTTTTAGGTTTCAAAAAAAAAAATTACAAGCTATGAGTATTTAAATCATTACACTATAGGTTCACTTATATGCAACTTCAGTTTTAGATTTTTTTTAAAAATTTAATTTTCAAAAAAAATTATAAGAGCCATTTTAATAATTTATCATAGGCCAGCGACGCACCGTAATATCACTCACTATCTTTTTTTCAATTGCATAAATAGTAATAATACTTCATTATTGGGTTTGTACGTTAATTGGAATTTAAATAATTTTTAGTAATTGTAAAAGTTTTTATATTAAATTAATACATTTAAATTTAAATTGTAATAATTTTACTATTCCAATCAAATTGGTAAAAAAAATAGAACATATATTTTAATTAACGTAAAACCCATCTTAACTCCTTGTACTCTCAAGTTTTTAATATTGTGCTTTTCTACTAAATTTTTGACATATTACACCCTTTCACTCTAAATTTTTGACATATTAAATCTTCATAGGAAAATTGACCGTTAAAAATATTTAAATTAGTTCTTATATTTTTTAAAAAAATTTATTTAATTTTTATAATTTTTATTATTAATAATTAAGTTCATATAATTATTTAAATAATTTAATTAAACTTATTAAAAATTTTAAAAAGTATACACATTTTATATAGAGGTCAAATAAGTTCAATTTTAACTTTTTTGATAAATAGTCTCAAATTTTCTATTTGAAGACCCAATCAATCTAATTTAGCTTAAAATTAGGCGCGTGCGTCTTACTTACCGGAAGTAAATTAAAATAATAATAAATTTCCTTATTTTATTTCCCTAAAATTAGCCCTAAATTTTTTCCCCAAAAATCAAAATTTTTTACTCTCTCCGCTACACTGCATGTCTTCCTCAGCGGTGACAACATGATTTCTCCATTTCTTCTTCTTCTTCTTCATGAACCCAATTCATCACCAAAACCGCCATGTTAAAGCCCCTTCTCAAATCTCCATTTCCATTACTCCTCCCCAAGAAACACCTCTATCAGCTGTTGTTAGGGACGACTTGGGTCTCACGTAATACTTGGGTCGCGTTCAATACCATCAGCTGAAGATAAGGATTTCAACTATAGATTAAAAATTGAAGAAGGCACATCTTTTTCTATTTCTGCTGCAAGGGACGGCGGAGCAAAGGTGAATGAGGTAGCTGCCAGGAGAGGAATTGATTTGAGAGTAGAGGATGAGATTGATGCCAATTGGGTTTTGGTCATTTTGAGTAAGGAGAGAAAGTTGGGGAAAGGAGATTGGGTTTCGTGTAGTTCTGGGATTTGGCTTTGGATATTCTCATTTCTCAACTAATTATATTTTTAATTTTATATTCTTCTTCTTTTTCATTTCTCAAGAAAAGAAATTGAAATTCTAGGATTTGGTTTCTTTACTTGATTAGGAATTCAGTAAATAAAGGGAAAAATTTTTCCTGGAAATTCTTTATTTTCCCATTACTAAACAAAACAAAAGTTGGTTTACGTTTTTAGTCATTTTCATTTTGATGTTAATTTTTGGATTATTTTGTTTTATTGGTCATTGTGAATGCAGCAAATTAACAGTTGTTCCTTCTAGTGCACACTTGTCTGCTTGATGTGCAAAAGAAATTACTAAATTTTGAGTCTTTAGATGTTTTGGTTTACATAGAAGGAATTTGGTTTACATTGAAGGAATTTGATGACTGGGTGTACTAAATTTAGATGTTGGTTTACTAAATTACTCAATGTTGGTTTACTAAATGGCAGTGTTGATGGTGTTGGTGCATTTCATTTGGAGTCTCAAGATTCAAGAGTAATATAGCATGTAAGAATAAAAGGCCAAGGAGAAGAAAAGAATGAAGCAATTTAGAAGAGTCTCAACAGCTAAAGTGTACATCAAAAGTGAGGTAAACTGTAAGCAAATCATTCCAAAGCAGGCTCAGTTAATTTTTATGAACCGCAAATTCGTTTTTAACCTTTTTACTCTGTTTTTTAATTTAATTTTAAATCCATTTGAAAATAACAACAAAGTGCTTTGTACCCTCCAGTTTTGTAATCGAAAGTGTAGAAAACATGTTATCAACCAATTTTGGGGGATGAAAGATAGTAAGTATCTTCACCAGTATCAGGACATTTCTGGAAGGCATGCAGTGTAAGAAGCACAAACATGGAGACAAGACTACTGCTGGAATCAAAATCATACAATCCAATTGCATTCACTAGTGACAGATATTCATGGGACATCGACTTCATAAAGCAGCCTCAGTTAATTTTTAGGAACTGCAAATATATATATATATATAATTTTAAATCCATTTTTTCTTTTTAATAATTTTTTTAAAATAATAATCTTTATTGATAATAGGTATGGTGATTTTTTGAGAAATAATGGTGGTGACTTTGTTGGCCGGCAAGAATTTCTCAAATTTAGAAGAAGAATTTTTATAGGTTTGAAAAAAAAGGAAAAGAATAAAAAGATAAGGGAGATAAGGAAGGAAAGAAAGAAAAATATAAAATAATGATAAAATATTTCTGCATATTTAAAAGAATAAAAAAAGAAGGTTTGTTATTCACTTCACGCTCTCTAAGGGCGTTTGTATAACAAACATGTCCTCAATTCAAATTTTGGTGTTAATAGATCTGAAAAATAAAAATTTTGGACTAATTTATTGAAAATGATTAAATTAGACTTATTTGATCCCGTATCACAAGTCGAAAGTCGAAAAATCTATTTGTATATTAGCCTCTTTTTATATTATTATGGTATCAATCATCTATTTTTAATAGCAAAAATATATAATTATAAAAATTATGATAAATTTTAATTGTGCATTAAATATTTGTCTAATTAATATAAAAATATGGCAAAAATTATGCATAATAAATTTTTAATCAATAAAAAATATATGAAATATTTAATAAATAAAATATTAGTGAAAATTATAAATTTAAATTTTATAACTTTAAAGATAATATTATAGTAAATTAAAAGGTCTCATACAATTACTTTCTTTTTTATGAAGTAAAGTACACTTCGCTAGTAACCACTGCTAAATTATAAAATATACTCATCCTATGATAATAAAAATAAAATAAAACAAAAATAGTTAAAAAATAAGGACACCCAAGAATCTCCCTTAAATTAATATTTTATTTATTTAAAAACTTAATTAGTAGAATTATTAATTTATTAAGCATTAATTATAAAAGAGGTGACTATATGAAAAAAAATAACTCATGTATTTTTTTTATTGATTACATTTTTTTTTATGTATTAATTGTGTAAACATTTAATGCATAATTAAAGAATGTCATAATCTACATACATAATATATATATACACTATTGTAAATCTATTAGAAATATATAATTGACATCCTAATTATATAAAAAATAATAATTTTAAAATTCTTAATAAGTTTAATTGAATTATTTTAGTAATTGTGCAGACTTAATTGTTAAAAATAAAAACTATAAGAATTAAATATAATTTTTTAAAAATTATAAGGACTAATTTGAATATTTTTGTCAGAAATTTACAATGTGCCCAAAATTCCAAAAATTTAGGAGAAGAGTGCAAATATGAAAATATTTATCAACTGCTCATTTTTAAGAGTCAGTCTATCATGCAAATATTTGTATCTATGCAAATGTAATTACAACCGTTAAATTACTACTAATTTCATTATAACCATTAATATATTTTATAGGTATTAGTATACAAAAATGATCAATGGTTATAATTAAATAAAAATAAATCCAACGGTTCTAATTGTATTTGCATAGATACAAATATTTACACCATAACAAGAGCCCATTTTTAAATCTTTATTAAATATGTATAATTTAATTGTATCATAAAAAAAAATAACTACTTGCTCCCTCTATTTATTAAATCTAACACCTTTTAAATTTGACCGGCTACTAACTTAGAACTTTTAATCATAATAAACTAATAATAATTAAATAAATAAATAAAAATCAAAATAGTTTAAATACAATAAGAGAAAATGTTGTTAATTGAATAAAGGAAAAATGTTTTAGGTAGTATAGAAAATATAATTTTTGATGAAATAGAAAATTGAGGTTTTAAATATAGTAGAATTAAAGTAAAATTAGACTGTATACTATTATTTGATCAATTTTTTTTCAAAATTACGGTTATTTTTTTCTCACTTTTACCTTTATGTGTTTCATTTTTAATTTTTTTATTTATTTCATTCATACAGTCTTTTTTTGGAGAGATAGTTTTTCAAGTAACGATGACTTCTCTTCTTAGATAGGTTTTCATGTTACGGCTTCTTCTCTTCTGATATGGTTTTTCATGTAACAAGACTTCTCTTCATCCTTTTCTTTTCTTCTCTATTATTCTCTTTTTTATTCTTCATTTCCTTCTCCACTCCTCTTATTCTTTTTTCCTTTATTTTTGTACTTGTAGTGCTTTTTTTTTGTTACAAGTGAAGTGTTGTTTCCAATGGCCAAATTTTTTATATGCAAATTCATAAATTTTTTAATTAAATATTCTTTTTGCATCTTATAAATCTCCGCTTTTACATCTTATTTTTTATTTTTTTGTGGATTGAAAACTACCATCTGACAATTAAATCTTACAAATGAATCGTGATGGGTAGATGTTAATTTTCATTATTCTTGGTTGTTAATGCCTGGCTTATTCTTAAAGCCTCTACTTCTTCTTCTTCTTTTTCTGGTTCTATTTTGATTGGGTTTTTATTCTAATTATGTTTTCATTGGATTGACTTTAAAAAATCTATGATGTTGTTTGTTATTTATTTGGTTGTTTTTCAGTTGTTTTTATTGCTTTCAGTTGTTATGTTTCAATTTCCAAGCGTTATTTGTTATTTTATTTGGTTATTTCAATTATTTTTGTGATTGTTTGGTTATTACAGTTCTTTCTGTTGTTTTTTGGCACAAGAAAACAACCACTGTAATTTTTAAGTAAATATCTCATATACAATATTTTTAAAAGAAAAAATCAACCGCAGTTTTAAATTTTTTCATTTTTGGTTTTTTTGAATAAATTCTTAGAATTATAGTGTTTTAGGTAGAATAGAACATGTATATTTTAACATAAATTTTTTTTATAATTTTTTAAAAAAATTCAATCATTTCTTCTAGATACTGAACTATGAAAAAATATTTATCAAATTTTAAATTTAATAATTTTGGAGTTCATGATTTTAATGTGTTTATATAGATTAAATCATCAATTAAAATTTTATAGTTAATGATTTGGGTTTGGTGTCTGGATAAGTGTTCAAAGAAAATGTATTTTTAAAAACAATTCAATAATTGTGGAAACAAAATATTAATATTTAAAAATAATAAATTTTGACCAATCTTAATTTTGAAATATTTTATTTAAATATTAATTGAAAACATTTATATTCCATAGGAAAATTAGCATATAGTTTTATAAGCCTAAATTATTTTTATTCTTGATTTGATATTGGACATGCTCTAATCACCGATCGTTGTAAAAATTAGAATATATAAAATTGAAAATAAGAACAAAAATTTAAGTGGTGTTTAGTTTTAGGAAATATATTATATTTTTCTTTTTTAGTTTTTTCTTTCTTTTTCTTATATTTCAATTTTTCATTTTCAAAATAAAAAATCAATTTATTTGTTACTTTTCATTTTACATCTTTTTATATTCTCATAATTTTTTTTATGAAATTTATTATAATAATTTTTTATTTAATATAATAATAATTATTGTGTTTCATATGATAATATTTAATTTTAAATTTATTTATTTTATAATTTTTTTTAAATCATGCACATTTAGCAGTGGTGGTGTTGATGTAACCACTATATCAGGAGGCTATGGTAGAAATGACAGAGGTCATGATAGTAATGTAGATAGTGGAGGTTGTGGTAGCGGTGGTGGTAGGAGAAGTTGTGGTAGTGGTAATGACAGAGGTAATAAAAGTCGTGGTGATGGAGATAATTGAAGTTATGGTGATAGTGGTGGAGGTAGCAAAGATTATGGTGGTAGTGATGGTGATAACGGTGGAGGTAGGGGAGACTGTGGTGATAACAGAGGTTGTGGTGGTTGAAAAAGTTATAATAATATTTATATAGTAATTAAATAATTTAGAAAATATTTTTTATTAGTCTTTTTAAAGCCTTTATAATTTAAAAAATTTTAAAAATAATTTTTTAATTCTTTAAATTAAAAAATATCATAACTAAATAATAACTTCTATTTTTCATTTTTTTTAAATTTTCTAAAAATAAACACAGGCCCTGAAATTGTATAAAAATAGAACTCAAGTCGATAGGGGTAAGAGTGGGTTACAAAGATTCTAATCGTTCCAAAAAATTAAACGGAAAAATATTTAGAATAAAAAATATTGATTGATCATTTAATTTTTTCTAAATTATATCGAAATAAAGAATCAACAATTTGATAGAATTAAAATCATATGCATACATAAAACACATGCATACACCTATATGTTAATTTAATTTAAAAATTTTAAGAGATTTAAATTATAAATTTTCAGAAGATTTTTATTTTACACCAAAAGTTTATACATTTTTTCTTGAAAATATATTCTTGCTCCGAACGGTTATGAAAAATTGAAATAATTTGGAGCTGAAATTTTAAAATTAATTCAGATCAATTTTCATTATGAATTTTAAAATTTGTTTATTTCTAAATCAAACACGGAGTATAAAGATTTTTTTTTTTCATTATATTTTGAAATTTCTATTGCCCTACAAGGCATTATGAAATTTATGTATCATTAAATGGGCAATAACATGGTCGTCTCTACCCACATGTATGCCGACATAAATGTTCCCATGCATCATCACATGCTCTAGACTCCTTCAACACGTTCATTTTTGTTTTTTGTTTTTTTTTAAGAATCCATATCTAATTCATACGATATTATTTATCAATTTATCCTTCTAACTAATAAATTAATTAATTTAAAATAAAATTTATCAATATTTTAATATTATATAAAATATCTAAATATTATTTTTATAAGTTAAAAAAAACTATTTAAAGATCAAAACTTAATATATTAAAATAATTAAGTTTAAAAGACAATAGATATTAAAATATTTTAAGTTTATTATTTTACATTCACTTCAAAATTCATAAAATTCATTGCTTTTTTAAAGTTTTTGCTTTCACTTATAAGTTTAGAAAATGACTTGTCCATATTAAAGTATCTTTAATGATACTACTTTTTACTTTAAAGAACTTTTTTTTAGCCAAGAGGTGGTTAAAACCACAGGTCATGAAATTTGACATAATATAAAGGTTAGGGTTCTAATCGCCCCTCCCCCCTAATTCTATATATGATAGTTGTTAAAAAAAAAATTTTTATTATAAAAGGTATATTTCATTAATTTTATAATATGAAATTTTTTTTTTTATTAAAGTTTGATAAATTTCTAAATTTATATTTATATTTCTTAAATTATCAATTATTTAATTTTTTTAATAAATAAAAATTTATATGAACAAATAAAATATATGGAAATTTGTGCATCATCAATTAAAATCATGATACAATTTAGAAAAAATAATGAAATTACCTCTCTAATTGTAAAAAATCAAATTATTTTTTATTTTAAGTTTAAGAAACAAAAAAATTTATTGATCTCTTATTCTTAAATTAACTCTCTATAATATAGAATTTAGAACATATAAAAGTCTTTCAAATTTTTTTTAAATATATTGAAGTTTTAGACATGATTTTTTTAAATGATTATTTTTCTTTAAAAATAACTATTCAACTATATAGTATAACTAATTGAATAGGTGCCATGAGTTTAACAAAGGTATAATATATACTTGAAATAAACAACAAAATTATATTTCAATTTTTTTTTAATAATCTGAACAGGGAATTCAATTTCGGCCGGCAAGTATCTTGGTGCCCTAACAGACAGAATTTGACCAAGATATAAATATTTTGTGGAAAACGAGAGCTATTATTACTCAGAAACAGGACAAATGTCCTTTAATACACAAGCTTGAATCGAAGGAGGAACTGAACTCCGTAGCAAAAAATCAGTACTCTTATTAAGGACAGGCTTGGCTAAAGAATGGCAATAATGCATTGAGGTTTTTGGCAATAATGCATCTAGCCCATGTGAGAAACTTAAGAAGATCACTTAAGTTGTTGGAAATTGAATCCATTATAATCCGCAAAGTATCTGCATAATTATACAAATATTTATCAATTTAAGCAGTAAAAATTTCAATTTTTTAAAAATAAAGTTTTAATTTTAAGTAATTCATTCTCTTTAAATTTTAAAATAATTGACATTTTTATAACTATCAAAGAAATGATCAAATAAAAACTAAAAATTGGTCCAAGTCATTTTGAAAAGCTAAAAATTGTTCCACTTGTATAACTATTTTTTTTATTGAATTAGGTTTAAAAAATTTAATATATAGTAAAGCATCGATCTGTGTAAAATTGAAATTTTTTATTCTTCAGAATATTATTAGGGTTTGAAGTAACCATACACGAGATTATTTCTTGCATGCATTATATATATGCAAAAAAAAACTACATAATGGTTTGTATTAATTTTAATTTAAAACATTAAATTTTAACATTTTGAGTTTTTTCATTTATATATTTCTCCAATTATTCATATTTTTAATATTATTCTTTATTACAGTCAAATTTCAACACTTCTTTTTTTATTCTAATCACATGGGAACAAATTGAAAAAAATTGCTTGTTATACCAACTATTAATTCGTGTAGTTGATTTTCTTTAGTTCATATTGTACCGCAATTAAGATATTGAGATTCTATGTTCAGACATTATTAGGTGATAAATATATGCATTTGCAAACTACAAAATAAATTTTTTTGGTTAAATTTAAACACACGTAATTGATTAATTAATATCACATTCTTTCTATGTACTCATATAATTAAAGGCTATACATAGCTAGGTGGTGTGTGTATATGTAATCATAGATGTTTACACCTCCGCACCTCCTTGATCACAATTATAAAAACTAATAATTTTTAAGATTAATTTATAAAGACTGCCTTTATTTATAAGTAATATTTTAAATTTAAACTGTATTATATGTTATTGAATTAAATTAATTATTAAAAAATTTATTTTTTATAATTGTATCTCAATTAAATTAAAATGATAGAATTTAGTAAATTTTAGATCTCGATAATTTATATAAAAAATAATATAACAATTATGAATTCATTGTATTAAAATACAAATGTAGGGTACTATATATATATATATATATATATATATATTCTCCCATTTTTTCTATATATAAATGAGATAAATATTAAAACCTCCAAACAACCAACTACTATAATTTAATGATCATTATTCAATTAAAAAGCCATAAATTTGCGCAGTTCGCAAAATGTTAATTAATAGATATTTATTTAATTATTTTAAAATATAAATAAATTTATTTTAAATATATTAATTAAATAATTTTAATAAAATAGAAAAACAAGTAGAAATATGAGATAATATTCAAAAAAAATTGAAAAAAATCATCTTAATATTCAAAAATTGAAAAAAAAATCATCTTAATTTAATGGAAATTGATCCACTTTATGTTGTATAGAAGTATAAAGAGAAATTTATGATGGAATAGAAGAGAAGTATTTGTGATGAAATAAAAAAGAAGTGTTATAACTGAAATAGAAGATCATAATTTATTGAAAATAAAGAATTTCAGCAATTTTATTGGAAATATATTGTGAAATTTAATAATTCAACACCTAAACATTTATGCGTGAATGCTAAATATTAACAATTCAACACTTGTTAAATTATATTTATATAATAAAATAGAGAAAAAATAAAAAGGAAATAACTTATGGACATAAAAATAGATTACACATATTTAAATAAACACATTATAGACATAAAATTTTAAAAAATAGATATATAAAAATTTAATTTAATTAAAATTTATGATAAATATAAAAATATCAAATTGAATTGTCAAAATTATTAAAATTTAATTTAAATTTTAAAATACTGAACATAAGAAGTAAATAATATATGCATGAAAACCTGAATTTACCCTATATAAAAATTGTCAAAACACATGCCCGATACTGTCTCTATAGATGGTTTTTCAAATGCATATTGTCTTGCCAATCAGTATAACATATTTATATAGTGTTGGCCCCTTAATATGATAAAACTTGCATTTTCCCACACAAAGTTTAACTTTGTGACACATCATTCTTATATTAGAAAATAGAAGTCTAAATTAGAAGATAGCAAAAAAAAAAAAGTATTTCTATATTATTATTGTAAAAAAAATCAGTACTAAATATACAATGAGCATAAAAGAAAATTAATTTACCGTTCGGCAAAATAATTCTTCCCTTTTTTTAGCCATCCATCTCTGATTGTGATAATAAAAAATAATAAATATTTGTGTGATTTAAATAGAAAGAATTTATATTAGGAATTAAAGGATAAGCATGTTAGAGGAGTTTATATATATATATATATATACGATGATGATGATAAGGCAAACTAAAAGATAGAAGTAGATTGAGACTCATCATCCTTTTCGATATTCAAATATTATGAAAAAATCGAAGTAAATATATTTGATGATAAGGAAAACTAAAAGATTGAAATAGATTGGGACTCATCATCCTTTTAGATATTCAAATATTATGAAAAATATCATTTTTAATGTTAAAAAATATATTTTTTAATTTTTTTAGGAAAACATTATAAATTTTTAAAATTGGACACATTAACTAAAATAAAAAAATGTTGAATAAAGAAAAATTGTAGGGGCTCAATATTTAATATGCATATAAATCAGTTATCTATCTGCGCATTGCACAAACTACAAATAATATATATTTTTTAAAATAATTAATTAAATAATCTTAATAGATCATAAAATATAAATTAATCAAATAGTTTGCAATATCATAAATTTAGAAATTATGATAAAAATTTTATTTGGTTACTTTTTATTAATAAAAATAATAAAATAAAGGACCTAATAATTTATTAATTTATTTAAGTTAAATTTTGAAATTAAAAAAGTTAAAATGAATGAAAAAGAATATATATATATATATATATATATATTCAATCTTTTTTCATAATTTTAAAATTTAAATTAAATATAATTGTTGCATATAATTCATCATAAATAGTTACATATAATCATTCAATATGCAGTTGATAAAAAAAATAATAAATAATAATGATAGAAAAAATGAGACAATGAAAAATTAGTATTATATTGACTTGATTTCAAAATTAAGTGAGAGTAATAAGCATGTCATTATAGAAAGATTGGCCGGTTGTATTTTTTTAGGGGAAATTATGTAAAAAACCCCAACATTTGGGGGTATTTTCAAATAAAATTTTATTCAATTTTTTCTTTCAAATATAACCACAACTTTTAAATGTTATAAAAAAAAAGCTCTCATTTGATGACTGTACTGGTAACAGGAGATAAAACTATTTTCTTATGATCCATGGGGCCCACTTCGATGATTGTACTGTTAACAGGAGATGAAACCGATGCATTTGCCCCCAAATTGATATTTTCTCCCCTCCAAATGAGTGTTTCATTTTGGATTAGCATGATGTTTAGACAAATAAAAGTGCAACTTAGTTATTATAACAAAAAACTCAGCATACTAGATATATGAAATTTCAACTTAGCATATTAGGCATATGAAATTTCAACTTAGCATACTAGGTATATGAAATTTCAACAAAAAACTCAGCATTACCAGTATAGTCATCCAAGGAGGGCTTTTTTTTATAACATTTCAAAGGTTGTGGTTATATTTGAAAGAAAAAATTGGATAGAGTTTTATTTGAAAGTACCCCTAAAGGTTGAAATTTTTTAGGTAATATCCCCTTTTTTTTAATATGTTGTGTCCATTCTGCCTAGTAAGTGGCGGAATGGACAAAATCTTGTTTTGATCAATAGTGGTTGGAATAATTGTGTTATGATTATTTTTAGAGTTTAGGGAATAATTGTGTAGTGATTGTTTACTTTTCTACTTTTGTATATATATATAATATATAATAACTAACTTTATAAATTATGCTACCTCATGTCATAAGTGCCATGTGGCACTTTCTATTCTTCTTAGGTGTTGTTCATTGTTTTTTCATTCTGTTGTTTAGTGTTTTAAATTGTGTGTGGATATATATTATTTTAGTTACAAAACTTAAAAGTGATGGAAAATGAAAGTTTCCAAAAAGATTTCTTATCAAAAATGACACAAGCTATTTGGATGAAGATGTAATATTGTTATTTATTATAACTAGACTTTTGAAGGGAATGATTTTCTGCACTGTGATTTTTTGAAGTTCTGAAGAAGCAAAGGTAGTGTTTTTCAATCTATGGCTACGTTTTGTAATATATCACTCAATGCTACCAATAATAATATGCATAAGTTTTTCAATTACTTTTAATTTCCTAGATACTACATAATTCCTCTTAATATGTAACTGCCATGAATATAGGGAGTTCTCATGTTCATTGGCTCTTATCTTTAACAAAATGAGCATTCCAAAGAGAATTGCATATCCTCTTTCACCCTTTATCTCCACTATCGTCTGTGTTCTTCATATATATTTTTTTCTTACCCTTTTTTAACTTGCATGTTGATAGCAAAAAAATCTTGAATCTTGGACTCAAGATGATGTAATTCGTGTAGAACGATGATGCAATTCCTATAGAACTGGATGTAGATCCATTTATAAAAAGGTCTCTAATTTTTTATGGTGAAATTAAATTGTTCGAGATTACAAAAAAAGAGAAAGATAAAATTGCAAAGAAGGAAAGAAAAAGAGAATAGTTTATTACGAATAATTAGATTTGCAATGGGATTTATATAATAGGGTTTTAGATTAATATTTGAGTAATTTGAGATAGAAAGAATTTAAATATTATAACAGAATTGCTGGGTTGTTGCATTAAGCTTAATTAGTTGAGTTATGAAACAGAGTTATCCTGCTACTTACTGTGCTTGTTTGACGTTATTGTTGATAGTTAGAAACAGGCTCATACAAATGATCAGATAGCATATTAGATGACAAACATCAATCCTTATCTTTTAGCGAGCTATACACAGTAGTTAAACTTCAATAATTTATTTGTATATAATTGTCATTTGTTCATTGGTTAGTATAGAATCAAATTAGCTAGTTAGTTATCGCTAGTTTTGTATAAATAGAAACAATTACAAGTAATAAAGTATGATTTTTAATCCCAAATTCTGATATGGTATCAGAGCCGATGCTGAGTTTTTTATTATAATAACTAAGTTGCACTTTTATCTGTCTAAATAGCATGCTAATCCAAAATGAAACACTCAATTGGAGGGGAGAAAATATCAATTTGGGGGTAAATGCATCGGTTTCATCTCCTATTACCAGTACAGTCATCAAAGTGGGCCCCATGGATCATAAAAAAAATAGTTTCATCTCCTGTTACCAGTATGGTCATCCAAGGAGGGCTTTTTTTTTTTTATAACATTTTAAAGGTTGTGGTTATATTTGAAAGAAAAAATTGAATAGGGTTTTATTTGAAAGTACCCCTAAAAGTTAGAATTTTTTATGTAATATCCCCTTTTTTTTAATATGTTGTGTCCATTCTGCCTACTAAGTGGCGGAACGGACAAAATCTTGTTTTGATCAATAATGGTTGGAATAATTGTTTTATGATTATGTTTAGAGTTTAGGGAATAATTGTGTAGTGATTGTTTACTTTTCTACTATTGTATATATATAAAATATATAATAACTAAGTTTATGAATTGTCCCACTTCATGTCATTAGTGCCATGTGGCACTTCTATGCTTCTTAGGTGTTGTTCATTGTTGTTTTCATTCTGTCGTTTAGTGTTTTAAATTGTGTGTGGATATATATTATTTTAGTTACAAAACTTAAAAGCGATGGAAAATGAAAGGTTCCGAAACAATTTCTTATAAAAAATGACACAAGCTGTCTAGATCAAGATGTAATATTGTTATTTATCATAACCATACTTTTGAAGGGAATGATTTTCTGCACTGTGATTTTTTGAAGTTCTGAAGAAGCAAAGGTACTGTTTTTCAATCTATGGCTACGTTTTGTAATATATCACTCAACGCCACCAATAATAATATGCATAAGTTTTTTAATTACTTTTAATTTCCTAAATACTACATAATTCCTCTTAATATGTAACTGCCATGAATATAGGGAGTTCTCATTTTCATTCGCTCTTATTTTTAACAAAATGAGCATTCCAAAGAGAATTGCATATCCTCTTTCACCCTCTATCTCAACTATCGGTTGTGTTCTTTATGTATTTTTTTTTCTTACCCCTTTTTAACCTGCATGTTGATAGCAAAAAAATCTTGAATTTTGGACTCAAGATGATGTAATTCGTGTAGAACGGTGATGCAATTCCTATAGAACTGGATGTAGATCCATTTATAAAAAGGTCTTTAATTTTTTACGGTGAAATTAGATTCTTCGAGATTACAAAAAAGGAGAAAGAGAAAATTGCAAAGAAGGAAAGCAAAAGAGAACAGTTTATTACGAATTATTAGATTTGCAACGGGATTTATATAATAGGGTTTTAGATTAATATTTGAGTAATTTGAGATAGAAAGAATTTGACTATTATAACAGAATTACTGGTTGTTGCATTAAGCTTAATTAGTTGAGTTATGAAATAGAGTTATCCTGCTACTTACTGTGCTTATTTGACATTATCGTTCTCATACAAATGATCAGATAACATATTAGATGACAAACATCAATCCTTATCTTTTAGCGAGCTATACACAGTAGTGAAACTTCAGTAATTTATTTGTATATAATTGTCATTTGTTCATTGGTTAGCATAGAATCAAATTAGCTAGTTAGTTATCGCTAATTTTGTATAAATGGAAACATTTACAAGTAATAAAGTGTGATTTTTACTCCCAAATTCTAATATGGTATCAGAGCCGATGATGAGTTTTTTGTTATAATAACTAAGTTGCACTTTTATCTGTCTAAACAGCATGCTAATCCAAAATGAAACACTCAATTGGAGGGGAGAAAATATCAATTTGGAGGTAAATGCATCGGTTTCATCTCCTGTTACCAGTACAGTCATCAAAGTGGGCCCCATGGATCATAAAAAAATAGTTTCATCTTCTGTTACCAGTATAGTCATCCAAGGAGGGCTTTTTTTGATAACATTTTAAAGGTTGTGGTTATATTTGAAAGAAAAAATTGAATAGGGTTTTATTTAAAAGTACCCCTAAAAGTTGGAATTTTTTATGTAATATCCCCTTTTTTTTAATATGTTGTGTCCATTCTGCCTAGTAAGTGGCGGAATGGACAAAATCTTATTTTGATCAATAGTGGTTGGAATAATTGTGTTATGATTATGTTTAGAGTTTAGGGAATAATTGTGTAGTGATTGTTTACTTTTCTACTTTTGTATATATATAAAATATATAATAACTAAGTTTATAAATTGTGCCACCTCATGTCATTAGTGCCGTGTGGCACTTTCTATGCTTCTTAGGTGTTGTTCATTATTGTTTTCATTTTGTTGTTTAGTGTTTTAAGTTGTGTGTGGATATATATTATTTTAGTTACAAAACTTAAAAGCGATGGAAAATGAAAGGTTCCGAAACGATTTCTTATAAAAAATGACACAAGCTGTCTGGATGAAGATGTAATATTGTTATTTATCATAACCAGACTTTTGAAGGGAATGATTTTTGGCACTATGATTTTTTGAAGTTCTGAAGAAGCAAAGGTAGTATTTTTCAATCTATGGCTACGTTTTGTAATATATCACTCAACGCCACCAATAATAATATGCATAAGTTTTTTAATTACTTTTAATTTCCCAGATACTACATAATTCCTCTTAATATGTAACTGCCATGAATATAGGGAGTTCTCATGTTCATTGGCTCTTATTTTTAACAAAATGAGCATTCCAAAGAGAATTGCATATCCTCTTTCACCCTCTATCTCCACTATCGTCTGTGTTCTTTATATTTTTTTTTCTTACCCCTTTTTAACCTGCATGTTGATAGCAAAAAAATCTTAAATTTTGGACTCAAGATGATGTAATTCGTGTAGAATGGTGATAAAATTTCTATAGAACTGGACGTAGATCCATTTATAAAAAGGTCTCTAATTTTTTACGGTGAAATTAGATTGTTCAACATTACAAAAAAAGAGAAAAAGAAAATTGCAAAGAAGGAAAGAAAAAGAGAACAGTTTATTACGAATTATTAGATTTGCAACGGGATAAATATAATAGGGTTTTAGATTAATATTTGAGTAATTTGAGATAGAAAGAATTTGAATATTATAACAGAATTACTGGGTTGTTGTATTAAGCTTAATTAGTTGAGTTATGAAACAGAGTTATCCTGCTCTTTATTGTGCTTGTTTGACGTTATTGTTGATAGTTAGAAATAGGCTCATACAAATGATCAGATAGCATATTAGATGACAAACATCAATCCTTATCTTTTAGTGAGCTATACACAGTAGTTAAACTTCAGTAATTTATTTGTATATAATTGTCATTTGTTCATTGGTTGGCATAGAATCAAATTAGCTAGTTAGTTATCGCTAGTTTTGTATAAATAGAAACATTTACAAGTAATAAAGTGTGATTTTTACTCCCAAATTCTGATATGGTATCAGAGCCGATGCTCTAGAATTTTCTTGTTTTTCTTGGTTACCAAACATGATTTTCTTGCTTACCAAACACCTTTTCTTTTTGAAAATTTACTTAGTAAAATTGCTGCAAAATGGAGAATTATACTCGACCCGAAGAATTGCCTTCAAGTCCATATTTTGTGCATCTTAATGAGAATCCTTTAGTAGTTCTCACTTCATGCTTGCTTAATGGCAGTAATTTCTACATTTGGTCTAAATCAATGTGTATGTCATTGATTTCCAAGAACAAGTTAAAGTTTATGGATGGATCTAATCTTGTTTTTAATATTGGTGATCCTTTATTTTCAGCTAGGGAGAGGTACAATATTATGGTGTTATCTTGGTTGGTAAAATTTCTAACACCCTTTATTACTCAAAGCGTTATATGGATTAATAATGCTTATGATCTTTGGAATGACTTGCACGATAGGTTCCCACAAACAGATGTTGTGAGAATTTCAAATCTGTAAGAATAGATTGCTTTATTAAAGCAAGTCTCTGTATCAGTTATAGATTATTTCACTCGCCTAAAAATTCTTTGGGATGAGCTTGCTAATTTGAGACCTATACCTAGTTACATTTGTATTTCATGGTGTAATTGCAATGCACTAGAGATAATAAGAAACTATAATTAGTAAGATTATGTGATATGATTTTTGAAAGGATTAAATGATGATTTCTCAATAGTTAGATCACATATTTTAATCATGGATCCTTTCCCTTCATTTAATTGAGTCTTTTCTCTTACTTCATGATATGAAAGTCAGATAAGAGGATTTCCTCAAGGAATGAGTGAATCAACAGTTCCTTATGCTTCTACTTCAAGTTACAGAGGAAATATTTCTATTCAACGTCAGAATCTTAAAAGGTTTTCTAATGCTAGTTTAAGCAAACATCCAACATGTTCATTTTGTGGAAAAAAATGGTAATTCGATTAACAAGTGCTACAAGAAATATGGCCATCCACCTGGATACAAAGCTCTTAACAAGAACTACAAAGGGATAGTTAATTAAGTTGAGAGCAATTCTTCTTTGAATGTTAATACTGATAATAAAGGAAAACAAGTTTGTTAAGATTTTTTCCAACATGTCAATATTAATATAAAAGGAAAGCGAGTTTTTTCAAAAGCTCTTGATGATGATTCTAAAACTCTGGTGTTTACTAAAGAGCAATATAATCAACTGCTAGCACTAATTAATTCAAAATCCAAGATAACAAGCATTACATCTTCTGCTAATAACATATCCATTTCATTTGAACCTCCTAATGAATCAAGTATTGCCTATTGTTCTTAAATTTATTTTACTGTAACATTGGTGCCTTGAAATAATTAGATTATATATATAGGAGCAATTGATCATATAACTAACTCTTTTAAGAATTTTACATGTTATAAACATGTATGTTAAATGTCCAAACACCATTAAAATCCCTGTTGCACACATTGGTGAAGTTTAGTTGACAGAAAAGTTAATTTTACACAATGTGTTGCATGTACCCAATTTTCCCTTTAATTTGATAATGCCAATCAACTTGTTAAAACCTCATATTGTTTCCTTGTTGTTTTACTTTCTTTCTGTTTTATCCAGGATATCAAAAGCTTGAGGACGATTGGTATAGCTGAAGAACATGGTGGTCTTTATCAGTATAAGGATAGTAATAAATCAATATAAAAAATTTTCAATTTTGAATCATGTGTAGCTTCTTATATGCATAATGTCACCTCTCAATCATTATGGCAATATAGACTTGGACATCCCTCACTCTCAAGACTCAAAGTTCTTTCAAACATTGATAGTTCAATTGTAGCATACAATTCAATTTGTGATGTATGACATATTAGTAAACAAGGAAAATTGTCTTTTCCTCTCAATTCTTTTATGTCACAAAATTATTTTGATTTAGTCCACATGGATATTTAGGGTCCTGTATCAACTGCTTCCATCTATGTTCATTGTTACTTTTGATAATTGTTGATAATAAAAGTTAATATACATGGACTTTTCCTATGAAAAATAAAATAGAAATACGTTCTTTCATTTAAATTTTTTTTTGCTTTTGTGAAAACTCACTTTGATAAGAAAATTAATTGTGTGAGGATTGAAACAAGTTTGAACTGAATGATTTCTTTAATTCAAAGGGTGTTATTCATCAAACTTCTTGCGTCTATACCTCTCAACAAAATAGTATTATTGAGAGGAAACATCAGTATATTTTAAATGTGGTAAGGGTGCTCAAATTTTAAGAAAATTTGCCTCTTTATTTCTAGATTGATTGCATCTTCATGCAACATATTTGATTAATCATATCCCTTCACCAATCATTGACAACAAAATACCATATCAGTTACTTTTCAATAAACTTCCTGAATTTCATAATTTGAAAATCTTTGGTTGTCAATGCTTTACTTCAACTACCTCCCAAAATAGACACTAATTTGATTCATAAGTTGTTAAATGCATCTTTCTCAATTTTCCTTCTACTATCAAAGGTTTTAGAGTTTATAATCTTGATATAAAACAAGGTTTTATTTCTAGAGATGTCAAGTTCCATGAACATGTTTTTCCTTTCTAAAAAATAACTCAATCTTCATCTGATTCATTACCACAATTAATATCTACTGATCAAATTACTGTTGATACAACTAATATCAACCTTCAACAATCTTTAGTATCACCTATTGCTTCTTTAAGTGATGATATTCAACCTATTCCTAATTCCCCTTCTCATCATTCCCAACCACTTTCTAGAAACTTTTATTCTCCTCACTCATAACCACCTTCTCAAAAGTCACAAAGAACCACTAGACTGCCCTCATATCTCTAAGATTGCTCTTGCATATTATCACTGTATTTTTCAAGCTTCTATTGTAGTCAAACCACAAACATATACTGAAGCTATGAAATATAATTGTTGGTGAAATGTTATGCAAGTTGAACTTGAAGCTCTTTAAGCTAATAACACCTAAAAATTAACTAGCGTTTCTTATTCTAAACAGCCAGCCTATTGGCTATAAGTGGGTTCTCAAAATCAAGCATCAATCTAATGGCTCAATTGAGCAATAAAAAGCTCACTTAGTAGCCGAAGGCTACAGTCAAAGATTAGGAATTTATTACTTAGACACCTTCTCTCCAGTAGCAATAATGGCAACAATCTAAACCTTATTGGTAGTTATAGTAACTAAATGGTGGTATTTACAATAGTTAGATGTAAATAATGGTTTTTTGCATGGAGACCTCAATGAAGAGGTGTATATAGAGATGCCACTTGGTTTTTTTTTAGACAAACCCAATCAAGTTTGCAAGCTCCTTAAAAGCTTTATGATTTAAAATAAGCCAGCAAACAATGGAATGCAAAATTGATTGTTTCATTATTTGCTCTGGAGTTTATTCAAGCACCATCTGATCCTTCTATGTTTGTTAAACATAATTCTAGCATGTTCATTGTTTTACTTGTATTTATTGATGATGTCATATTAGCTAGCAATGATCTTTAAAAAATTATATAGATTAAGATTTATCTTCATTATCAATTTAAGATCAAAGATCTTAGAAACTTAAAATTCTTTCTAGGACTTGAAGTAGCAATTAGGTCTAAAGATGGAATCAATTTATGCTCGTAAAAATATGTACTTGATTTACTTAAAGACACAAGATTTCTTGGTGCTAAGCGTATTTCCACTCTTATAGTTACTAATCTCAAACTCAACAAAGAAGGTAGTTCACCATTAAGTGATATAACAGGCTGCAGAAGACTAACTGGGAAGCTATTATGTCTTACTACTACTCGTTCAAATATATCTTTTTTTATACAATAACTGTCTCAATTCCTTGATTGCCCTACTTAAGCACGTTTGATAGTTGCTCACAGAGTTCTTAGGTATATTAAAGGCTCACCAAGACAAGGTCTCTTCTTTCTTGCACAAAATTCTATGATTCTTAAGGCATTTTCAAATTCCAATTGGGCTGCATGTATAGATATGCGAAAATCCATCACAGACTATTGTGTTTTCTTTGGTGCTGCATTGATTTCCTGAAAATCTAAGAAATAATCCACTATTTCCAAATCATTTACAAAAGTACAACATAACTGTACTTGCTACAGTTACATGTAGGGGTGAGCAAGAACTGACCGAACTGAAAAACTGAACCAGAATCGAATCGAATTGAGTCGGTTCAGTTTTCATTTTTAAAGATTTGCAAATTTTGGTCGGTTAACCGAACCGACCGAAAAACTAAACTTTATGATAAATTTACGTATTTTTGAATGAAATGTTACTAGAAGTCATATATGGTTAAGATGACAAGTTATTTATATTAATTTATTAAGGTTGTAGGATTTGATCCCACAACCTAAACATTTCTTTGGTTGAAAAAAAAAGGCACATCTAAAAAAGTCAATTAAAACACTTGAACCTAAAACATTTTTTTGGTTGAAAAAAAAGGCACATCTGAAAAAAGTAAATTAAAACACTTGAAAAGAGGCATAGCTGGGAGAAAGGACGCACGCCAACACCATTAGACCATTAGAAACTTTTGATTTTTATATTTCTTTCATATATATTATTACATATTTGGTGTTTGGTTAACCGACCGAAATCGTGCGGTCTCTTTGGTTTTCGGTTCGATTTTAATAGTTTGAAAAAAATAAAAACTGAACCGAATTGAAATCAACTATGCACACCCCTAGTTTCATGTGAGCTTTAGTGGCTTCACTTCCTTTTACAATTAAATTGTTGAAAATCTAGTTTTTCATGAACGGATAAAGCATATTGAAATCAATTGTCATCTTATCTGACAAAAGCTACAAGAAGATTTTCTTCATTTTCTTTCTATTTTTACACACCAGGCCCGGTTTAACCTTGAGGCAGCTGCCTCAAGCCCCAACAAAACTTAGGCCCCCTATATATATATATATATATATATATATATATATATATATATATATATATATAACATAGAAGCTTCATTGTCTTTCCAAAAAAAAGCCTTATTATTAAA